>CAJHQQ010002520.1:0-63143 GCA_905132885.1 Moricandia moricandioides
TCTCTAAATTTCAAAAACTACCACATTAACTTTTAAAAATATCTATCGGTGGGATATGAAAAAAGTAATAGAGTCAGGTAATGAGATGGGGATATACATCGTTCTCGACTGATATATGGCATGAATACATTAAATAAAATCCATATCGCTTGGCATTATGCGTTTAACATTAACCAATTCAGGCTAACTGACTGATATTTCAAAAATAAATAGTAATAATGTTACCTTTTAGTCATTATTATTAATGAAGACTATTTTAACCATACCTATAGTTTATAGATGTTTTCAAAAATAAATGAAATTACATACATCATATGTTAAAAACTAATTAACTTTAAACAAAAGAAATACAAATATAATAAATTCTAAAACATATCCAAAAAAAACTATACTTAAACAGTAAACAATACACTAAAATAACAATTTAAAAAAAAAGTTAACATTATTAAGATAATAGAAGTATACTATTATAATATACCTAAGCCGCTTACGATCTATATTATCTAATAGTATACTTATAATATACAAAAGTTAAAAACCAAATATAATGTACAAGAAGAGACCTGATTAATAAGACAAAGAGTCCAAGATATGATTTGATATGAACCAATAATAAATAACATACATGAAGTTAATTTAATAAGTCACGTCTTATAAATTACGCTTCGATAATATTGAACTTAACCGATTAAAATATCAATGCAATACAAAAGAACACACAACTCCATACTACAACCAATCCATTAAAGAATGAATTACGAACACATAATATATTAAATCGTGTAAAAAGCAACTATACCCACGTTTCATCAAATAGAAGCATGCATTTACACAAACAATTTATAAAATTACGTACCAAAATTTACACAAAAATAAAAAACAAGAACACAATTAACATAAACAAAAAAAATATGAGCCAGGAATCTATAACGTATCAATGAATGCTGATCTATACCATTACAAGAGTATCATTCTCCGTTAATGAAAGTTTAATTTTTTCCAAAAATACTCTTACTTTTACAAAAGATTTTAAAATTCATTAATGGCATTTGAGTCTTTTGGTTTTGGACTTTCAGATATATATATATATTTAAATGAATCAATAAACAATGAGTTTACACTTACTTATAAAATATGTTAATTTTATTTAATATAAAAAAATTAAGTTTAAATATTAGACATATATTTTACAAAAAAACATAATGACATCATAATATTATTTTCTTAAATCTATGTATCGTAAAATTAAATTTTAAATCTAAAATAAAAATAAAATAAAAAATACAAACTTTTAGTATGTTACTAATAACAAAATTAAACTAATACTGTCATATTAATAACTTTTTTATATTATCATTTTTATTTGGATGACATAATAAAAATATCATCAAAAACCACAAGTTTGCGTAATATTAAAAATTATATGATTAATTTAATAAAAAATAAAAATACTATCATATATTTTATGTTTTATCGGATCATTGGTATCAGATCACGGGTTAATAACGAGTTTTTGGATTTTTACCGGGTTCTATCAGATTTTTAATTAATGATTTTTTCATTAAATCTGAACCGGATTATATACAAGGTACGGGTCTACCGGTTTAGCAGATCTGAGTCAAATATGAAAACACTTCTTAAAACTCAAAACATTATTTTCAAAAAGCTTTTAAATTATATTTTCTCTACTAAAACATTATAAATTCATCCAAATCACTTTTGACCAATTATTTGTTCTATTTCTTTTTGTTTTGAACAGAAAAAAAAATAAATAATAAAAACATAAAATTTCAATTGTTATGATCTGAAACAAAAATAATAGTAATTTGTAAATCAATTTTGGGTCAATAAGTGAAAACAAACCCGCGCTTTTTAAGCGCGGATAAAAATCTAGTTACACCTTAAAATGAGTAATAAACCACATTCATTCTCCACTAACAAATTGGAAATCTAGAGAGGCAAAGGTCCTCGACATTTAGACCACCCTAAACATCCACTCCTATATAAACAGTAGTTTCGACAAGCTTCATACCATATCTAAATCACAAAATAAAAACACTACCAATGTCTCAACATATCCCAATCCCTTCCGTAAGACCAATCCACAGAACCGCGACCATGAAGAATCTTTGTCGTGCCGGTGAGTTCACGACAACAGACGTTCAAAAGAGTTTGAGTGCTACCTCCAAATATTCTGAAAAGGAAACCATTTCCGTTTTCAAGTATGCTCGGCTCCGTTGACTGACAAAAAATCCGTACCGGACCGTCCGACATTACCAAGAAATCATGGAGGTCTGCTTGGAGCATAAGAATGGATATGCACATTACATGGAAGGGATTAAGCAATATTTTGGTTTCAACAATCACCAAAAGGGTCTAAAGCATCTCAAGACCTCAGCTCACAACAACTGCCCCAAAGGTATCTACCTATACGCAATTCTTTTGTTGTCAACAGGCGAGCATAATAAAGGTATGAGGTACATGGATCGTCTAGAATGGAAAAATTATCTCACAAACGTGAACACATGTTGGAATCAAGTGAAGCGATCATTACGCGACACACCTATATCGAAGAGAGATGAGTACGAGACAAACATGATCCTAATCATGCCACCAATGAGGTGTGAGCTCCACGCTCTTGAAAACCATGCACAATATGTTTTTACTATAAACAGATTGCAAAGTTCTTGAATTTCATTCAAATGAAGTAGTTTCGGGCTGGTTTAACTTTCACTGAAGTAGTACTCTTTATTCGTTTCATGATTTCTAGAACAATGCCCACATGCCACAGTTATCGTTCACCTGATTTCTATTTAATAACTATTAGTTTCAAATATTTGGCAAGTTCACGAATTTTCCAGTATTTAAATATTTGGTAAGTTCTCGGATTTCCTGATCACTAAGTGAAATGAGAACCATATAAAAATATATATAAATTTATTTGACTTAGTGAAGAAGGAACTCAGAAGCATTGATTAGGCCACTAACATTCCATCCGTGTTTTGATTTTCAGGTTTATGAGTCTATCAAAGTTTTTAGACAAAAGCCCACATCACATGAACACTTTTTTTGGTTTTAAAGCCCGTCAACTAATATCAAAATACTTATTATATGTTGGGCCAAATGATCCATTATAATAAAGTCTCTCAATCTAATGGTATATATCTAACTATCTGTAATACACCACACTCTACTACCGAAGGTAATAATCATGAAGACAGAACAATGAATAAATACACATATAAACATCTCTAAACTAACGATGCATACAAAAACTGTAAAACTAGTCATATATACATATAAATCCCAGTCGACCTCCTAACGCACAAACAAAATGAAATGACAACACCTATACAGATGAAAGATTAAAATTCCGCGCGTAGCGCGGACCAACCCCTAGTATCTCTATATAAATAATTTAGAGCACCATTAACCATAGCACCCCACTTGGGGTGTTTAATTTTTTTTTTCTGTTTTTTTTTTAAGAAAAAAAAAAAACCAATTGCGGGCCGCCACGTGTCAGTGGGGCCCGCAAATAGTGCAAGCACCCAAACAAAATGGGTGCTAATTTAAGCAATTTATGAGTTGATTTTTAAGGGTGCTTGTGGGCCCCACCCCTTAAGCACCTAGGGTTAATGGTGCTCTTATGAAGTTAGTAGCTGGCATCTCGCGTGCAATCTTACCAATAGAACTAGGTGTTTTCCTGCACAATATGCAGCAATAAAATTTTTAATTTAAATTTTATTTAAAAATAAAATTATATTAATATTTTACTATTTGTATACAAATCTTTTAATATAAATTTTAATTTTAATTTAGTTAAACATAAAATTACGTTAAATAAAACATTTTGATTTATCTTAAATTATATAAGAATATATATATATATATATATATAATAAAAATATAATTATTAAAAATAAAAATAAACAAAAAAAGTTAAAAGTTGTAGATATCAAAAAATTTAATGATGTTACGATTTAAATTTTATATTTTAAAAACAAATGTATGAAATTTTGAAAATTTTAATCAATATTAAAAATTTATATGATTATAAAAATAAAATTAAATAATATTTAAATTTTGTAAAGTATTTTATATTTCTATTATTATATTATTAAATTTCATATTAAATAGATTTATTCTAATGATGTTGTATTAGTTATTTCTATATTCTAAAGTGTTTACCAAATATATATTTTACATTAAATATAATTGCTATGTCATATTTATCTATAAGTCATGTCATCAACTATAGCATGTCATGTCATGTCATTTTTTAGTGAAGTGATTATGGAGATGACATGTGTCAAATCAATTCTCATGTCTAGATGATAATATTTTATTCTTTGATATTAAACTTTCTTCAATGTATTTATTTCTCCAACGTAGAAATCTTCTTATCTTAACTCCTAATTTCTTTGAAACTCGTTGGATTCCTTCCTAATTAGTTATCATAATCAACGCAAACAAATATAACAATCTTTAAAATTCATTTGCATATATTTTCAAAAGATATGATTTGGTTTAAAATTTAAAGCAGAGAATTTCGTCACAAAATCTATGTCATAGCTCCTCTTAACCTAGATTCTTCACCAATCTATATATACCGAGTCTATGAGGTACCTAACATCCACACACATCTCACAGAAAAATATGTCTAGCGCAAGAAATATGGTTCTTATCAATGATGTCAAACAGTATAAAAACAACTGGCTAGTTTGTGTCAAACTTCTTCGTTTGTGGAAACTGACCACCAATTATGGAGGAGGAGAAACTCTTGAGTGTATCCTTGTACAAGGATTTTTTTTAAAAATTTATTATATATGTGAAGTCAAATATAACGGAATCTAATAATACTTTTTTGCATGGTCAAAAAATTCATGTAGCATGTAAAAGAACTCTAATGTATTGTGGTCAACGCGAACTACCGGTAGGAGAATGGAGATGGGTTGAAAATTTTAAGAGATCACTATACTATCTATTTATTTAGTGACACATCATATTAAAGTTAATTAGTTTGTTATTGAAACAGATGTTATTGGACAAGTGGTCGATCCTAGATAAATAAATAACGTTCAAGTTAAGGAGGAATACATGAAGAGAGTTCAGTTTCGTTCGCGTGATACAAGGTATTGATTTTAATGAATCCTTACACGCTAATGGTTTTTACTGGATTTTTTTTGTGTCCTACAAATTTTTCTGTGTGTCTTAATGATTATCAAATACAGTGCGATGAAGTGGCATGTTGCTTAATGTTACAATATGCTGAGCAAATGGAATCGCATATGGAAGAATCAAAAGATGAAACTACTATATGCTGGCTCCGCTTTGCCAAAATCAGCTTCTTCAGAGGTATACACATAAATTTTAAAATTACTCATACACTGATCTATGTCTCTAGCTATTTACAAATCATTTTGATACCTTGCGAGAATTATATAGGTGAAGTGAAAATCACCAACTCATTTGATTCTTAACCCAACAATGGATGAAGCTATTGATTTTAAACAAAAGTAAGTTGATTTACTTTGCTCTCATTAAAATACGATTATATTTTAGTCTCAACTATAAGAAACTATATGGTTTATCATGATGTCTCAAGTTGATCTTCCCTTAGCTCTTTTGGGTAAAAGTGATGACTAGAAGATTATGAAGCAAGTAGTGGAAGATTGGAATGAGGTTGACATTAAGTGTATTTCAGAAATATTGCTTGCAGTTGAGGTAACAGAACAAACCATTATATTTTTTCATTGTTAGTTTTCTATTATTGTATGTTTACAACAATTTCTTGGTGTAACCATGAAGGCTGAGACTTCCAAAATCATTTGTACAATCGAAGCCATAGACACGGGTTGGGGTTGATACTATTTTGTATCTAACAAACACAACCAAAGTGTGACTAGAGTTGGTAGGAATGAGAGTCGGAAGATGGTTTAAACCGAGAAGCCATTATTCTGTTGTGATGTGTTTCATGCAAACGTGTTAAATGTTTCACCAAAGTAAAATGACAGTTTTGGTTCTCTTTTTTTTTTTTTAATTTATCTATCTTTAAATAATATCAATATAACTTGGTTGAAATTTTTCCAAAAACTTCAGGTATAATCTTCATGTGTTTTTGAAAAATGACACTGGCTCATGCGAGTTAATGTTGCTTGACAGTGTGGCTAAAACTATTATTGGTGACAAAGCTGTTGAACTTTGGAATGGATCATATGATGAGGTAATTATTGTGAAGTTCTAAGATAAATATTGATCAATTATTGTGGTAAACATTTCTATTAACTATGTTTTACTTGTCGATTGAAGACCCAGAGATTCTACTTCTTCCTATTCAAAACTTGGTTGGAAAATCGTTCAGTTTTAGTATTTCCGTCAACAGTGACAATGTAGCCAATGGACCAGTTACTTTTAAGGTTTCTGAGGTCTGTTTTGGAGATCACATTCATAGAATCGAACCACTCTCAGAACTAGTATATATCTCAAATTGAGACCAATTCCTATACACCATACGTTTATCCATATCTTTAAACTCCCATGCCAATATTGTCGATCTGATCACCATACGTTTATCCATATCTTTAAACTCCCATTCCAACCTGTAAAATATTACTTAAAAATCAATATGTATAATCATGTTTAGATATAGTTAAAAATATAATAAAACAAACAGCTAAAACTTGTATTAGAAAAAGATTCTCACAAAATATATTTTGTTGCCATAATTAGAACTCACGAAATTAACTAAACAACTATATTTATGCTAAATATGCATTCTATAAGATCTTCAAAATCTTCAGAAAACGTGGGTTAGAGGACTAATATTGCGGACCTGCAGTTTTTTATTGTAGAGTATATCCAACTATGAAAAGAAAAAGAGATATTTCCAAAAAAATAATTAACAACGAGAAAGATATAACAAGTATGCAAGAGGAGATTAACATCGGTAATCACAATGTTAGTCATGAAAGACAATCGCTGTCAGAAAATCAGGCCACCCGCAATGATAATGTCCAACCTTCTGTTGCCATTAGCTCTGTTTTTAATATTTTTGATGGTCTAGGTCAAACATCTATTACTAACAGTAATGCATGAGAAGGTCTGACTACCACCACACCAGAAACCCCAAGAAACAAACACAGATCTGTTCTCAGTAATGATTTTGTTTTACGTGTATTTGGTCCTTATTGAAAAATCTCCATTATGTAAGAATGTGCATTTAGATCGACAGTTTCTTATCATTCTCATGGTTGCAGGTGTGGATTTGGTGTCAAACCAATCTCAAAATACTCCTCAGCAGAGAAGTTGTTTGGCAGCTTTATCATGTAAGAGGAGATATGTTTGACTAGATCTTTAGATATATTATATAACCTAAAGCTCCCTAACCCAGACTCTAAGTCCAGTGAGCTTGCTATGATTCAAGCCTGAAATTTTCTAAGGCTTTTGGTTCATTTTAATGTCTTATCCTTTAAATATTCAGTTCATTTAATTATGTAATTCATTTGTTAGAGTTTGTATGCGAGTACATTAGAGTCAGTATGATAAGAGATAAATTGATTCTTTATTTATTTCACAAATATGATACAATGAAAGTTTGCCTTATAATCTATTACAAAGTAATCGATCCTAATCAGTTTATCTAACCACCCATCCATCCTTCGCTTCGAGTCTTCACGGCTAATCCAAATCCTTCCCACGATCACCATCTTTTCCTGAAACCAACAACAAACATAAACGACATGTCGATGACTTAGTGAGTGGTTTCAAAATATGCTACTTATGTTCGGATTCCTATTAAGTTTAACCCAAAATCCCCTTAGTAATACTCAACTTCTCAAGTCGTTTAACCAGATCTATCAGGTTCAGTTTCAGGATCTATATCAAATTATCTTACTTACTGAAACATCTGGATCGGCCATAACCCGATCAAGCCAATAAGATATGATCCATGATCTATCGGATCCAACACTTAAGCATCGTATTACAAGATTGGACCGGCTTACATACATGTTCTATTTATTCGGCCTTAAGGCCTAAGATACTCAATCGTTCATGAAGAAGAAAGAAGAAAAGATCAAGTACATAGACAGAAGGATGTAACTGTTTGGGCGATCGGCCATAGAACCAATCGGAATCCCCCAAAGGCTATGGTGATGGCTTACATGGTCCATCCACTCACATTAGAGGTGAGTTCTGGAGTCCAAGTCCCAGCACGCTGCTTTTTCTCCTTCGGACTCATGGTTGGATCGATCTTCAATACGTTGCAGTCGGATTGCCTTCTTGGCTTGATTTCGATAAGTCGCACAAGTTCTGTCTTTCGGTTCGCCTTTGTGTTCTGGTCATTTGTGAGTCTCCTTAGGAAATTATATGTCGAAAATTGATCCCCGGGTCCGATATTTATAGAAGACTCGACCAAAACTGTCTTGGGCAAAAATGTGCCTTTTGTTAACCGTCTGGACGGTTATCCAAACGCGTCCATTCGACCCAAAACTGCCCAACACACTTCGCACATGTGTCTCATATTAACTAACCTAGTTCGGATTCGTACCTGATCCGATCATCAGTCCGATAACCACCTCGACCCAACCAGCTGGCTCAACCGTCGAACTCTCCACCGAGCTGAGTTAAGCTCCATGTCAGTTGATCCAGGTGACTGAGCTAGGTCTACTAGCTGATCGAGTTTTCTTAGCTTACTGAAATTGGCCTGAGCTTCATCCAACTCGCCCAAGCTCCATCTAGCTTGCCCAAGCATCGTCCAGCTCGCCCAAGCATCATCCAGCTTGCCCAAGCATCGTCCAGCTTGTCTCGCTCTTTCCTTAGATGGGTCCAGCTCCCTTTTCCTCTCTTCCTCTTTTTTTCTTGGCTAAGTACCAATCATTACTCGGACTTAATTCAGACCATGGAACACTTGCCATTGTGGCTTACGATCGGCTTGCACGTTCCCTCGTCCCATGGTCCGTCCCAGCGATCCTATCTAGGATCGGGGATGCTACATAACCCCTCATTTATTAGTAGTGTTATATCTCATTTTTGACCATTGTGTAGCTCAAGATTGGAGGTCAACAGGAAAAAAACACCAAATACTTCCCAAACAATTGTCTACAAAGAAAGAACAAAAGAACGATTCTCGATGACATTACCAATATAGATCAAACACCTATCAATAATAACAGTAATGCGCGAGAAGGTCTATCTACAAGTACACCAAAAAAACCCCAAGTAACAAAAGCAGATGTGTTCTCGGTAAGGTTTTTAAAAAATTGTGTATTTTGTCCTTATAAAATATCTCCATTTTATAAGCAATGTGCAGTCAGATTAATCAGATTATTATAATATAATCATTGCAGGTGTGTTTTTGGTGTCAAACCAAACACAAAATACTCTCGAGTAGATAATTTGTTTGAAAGCTTTATCATGTAAGAAGAGATATCTTTCGATATCTAAAGATATATCATATACCCCCTCATTTGTTAGTAATGTTGTATCTCATTTTTTTTATTGTGTAGCTCAAGATTTGAGGTCAACAGAGAAAAACAACAAGGCACTTCCCAAACCAGAGGAAACATCGAAAGAACAAAAGACCAATTCTCATTGACATTACCAATATAGATTTGACTTTCGCAAATGAAATTGAAGAAATGTCATCAAAAACGTTAGATGAAGTTCACGCTGTCACATTGAAGATGACGAAGAAGAAATGAATGATTGTGATATTGATATTGAAGGTTATTTGTGGATAAAGGTGTTAATATTTGCACGTTACAAATTAGATTTGCTATGTCCTAACTTGACCTATATGCATGGTACATGAATAATTGAAAAAATTGATGCTAAGATAGAGTGTTATGCGAGCTGAAAGGAAAGTATTGGTTCTGAGAATGATGATGTCAACTGAGATGTCTTTATTGGAAAAACAACAAATCAGCGTATGAAAAACTCAATAAAGATGACAAACCTCTTAAAAGGTAATCTATGTCTAATGCAAGAGGTATATGATAATCTTAATCTATAGCTGAATTCCATTATGAATGAGTTCGTTATCTTATTACAAGTACATTTACGTTTTTAACATATACTATTAGATAGATGAGGGTGATCCATCACACATATGTTCCTATTGTGGTGATATTACGTGGTATGAAAAACGGATTAACAAACGTAGAAATGCATGTACTCCTACGTTTACTATATGTTGTGGGAAAGGTCAAGTCCAATTTCCCTTTCTAAAAGAACCACCATAAGTAATGAAAATATTAATTGGCATAGATGATAAGCTAAGCAAGCATTTCCAGAAAATCTGAAACCTTATAATGTGATTTTCTCATTTACTTCACTTGGAGTCAAATTTGAAAGATCTATGAAGAAAGGACTTGGTCCAGATATGTCTCCGCTGCAATGACAAATTACCATCTAATGGGAAGTTTGAGACCACCAGATGGTAATAGTGCCAAATTTGGACAGCTTTACATAGCTAACACTGAAAATGAAGTGAAAACAGAGCCAACTGTTTGAGGTAACAATATATGCTTTGAAATTTGATTGCAGATTAAGTTAGGGGTAGTCGTAAATTAGTTACTTTAATAGTTGGTCGGTTTTTTGAACTGAGATATATAATTTTTAATTTATGTTTTGTTATGTTATGTATTTTAAATCAAGAGTAGCATGAGTGGACTAGTAAAAAATGATACTTTAAGGAAAGATATCATTGAGGCTTTGATGAAGATGATAAATGAAGTGCATCCCTATGTTAAGAAGTTTAGATCTGCATGAGAACGATTTAATACAAATCCTAAAGATGCATTTCATATGATGATTATTAGTGATAGGCTTAGAGATGAAAAGACATATAACACATCCACATTATATGAAGTTGCTGCATTAATTTCTGGAGATTTTAATTTTGATATGGATAAAAGGGATATAGTGCTTCAGCAACATTCATGAAAACTTAAGAGAATTAATGAAATTCATGCTTCCTATCTAGCACTTCAGTATCCTCTTTTGTTCACGTATGAAGAAGATGGTTTCAGACTTTTAACTAAGAAAGGGGTTACTGAAACAAAAAAAAAAAACAAAAAGGAAATCTACAATTAGTATGAGGTAACTTTTTGCATACCGTCTTCATGAACGGAAGAATGATTCGGGACATCTCCTTCATGCTAGACCTCTATTTCAGCAATTTTTGGTGGATGCCTACACCACTATGGAGTCTAATAGTCTATGTTATCTTAGGTTGAGTTAGTCTACTTTGCGATACGATAGTGTTGACTCTATCAATAACTCATAAAGTGCTTGCAAGACTGATATGAATGAACAAGGGACATAATTTGTGTTGTCAGCTTCTTTCACTGGTGGTCTTAGATACATGAAGAACAATTATCTGGAAGCTATGACCATTTGTAAGCATTTTGGATTTCATGATATTTTCATCACTTTTACATGTAATCCTAAATGACCATAGCTCACTAGATTCCTTAAAGCTAGAAAGTTGAAGCCAGAAGACAAACCTAGAGTTATTCGTTGGATATTCAAAATGAAACTTGAATCGTTGATGGATGATTTAACTAAGAAGCACATTCTTGGGAAGACCGTCTCATGTAAGTTAACAATAGTTGTATTTGTCTATTTAAGTATTAAGATTACATTATTATAATTACTAATAATGTTTTTTTCCCAACAATATACACAATAGAGTTTCAGAAATGTGGTCTACCTCATGCACACATTCTTCTGTTCATGCATCCCAATTACAAGCTTCCCACTATAAAAGATATATACAAGATAATTTGTATGGAAATCCCTAATAAATCAGCAAAACCTGATCTTTGTGATGTTATTAAAGATATGATGATGCATGGACCATGTGGAATCCAAATATGAATTCTACATGTATGGAGAATGGATTATGCTCTAAAGCATATCCTAAATCATAGAAAATTCTTACGGAAATTCCGACGGCCAAGAAAGTCTTCGGAAATTTATGAGGAAATATTGAGGAAACACCAAATTAGACATTCCTCGGAGAATTCCGTGAAAAAAATCCGATGAAAGTGCCTCCATCAGAATTTACCAAAGTATTCCGACAAAATACCGATGAAACTTTTATAACCGTTAGAAAAACAATTAAATTATTATAAATTAATAAAATCTTCGGGATTCCGTCAGAAATTTCTGAAAAAAGTCTGAGGAAATTCATAGCCGTTTGCCGACCGTTTTAAAGTGATTTAAATATTAGGATCGTTGGAATTTTGTAGGAAAATTCCGATGGAATTCTGAGGAAATAATAAATTTTAACAAGTGGTCAGAATTTCGTAGGAAATTTCTGACGGAAAATATGATCGTTGTAAGTCCAACTGAAGATTTAGGAGATGTTCATCTCCTTGTCGACTAGATGGAGTTTGGAGACGTTGCTATTGTACACTCCGAAGCAGAGGCTGAAATTGGATAGTTCGACGAAGATTTTGATTCATGTTCTTCTGATGATTACTCTTCTGATTTTGAGTAGATGATATATGTAATTTTCATTATTATTGTATTTTTTTGCCAACTTTGCAAAGGCTATTGTTGGTTCTCTTTTCTTTAACTTGGTTTTGTCCCACTGGATTTTCCAAGTTAGGTTTTTAATGAGGCCACAATTGACCTTACTATATGCTAATGTTGGTCCATATTAGTTTTCTAAGTTACTATATTTTTATTCTAAGTTTTTTATGTTATGTTTTAAACTTGTCTTACTTTAACTTAGGTTTTAAGTTGTTTTGTAAGTTCCAAAATTACAGATGTACTGGTCAAATTCATCCTTTCGTAAGTATTTAAGAGGTTGTTAAAATGTAATACACTTAGGGGGTGTTATTCAATAAGTGATTTAAAATCAATTAATAATGTTTTATAATCTATCAAATTTTAAAATTTTAAGATATTTTAATTTGATGGATTCTAAAATCTCTGCAGTATACATTGGATTTTGAGTTCAGTTATTTATTCATCAGACTCCATAAGAAATGATTTGAAATCAATCCAAAATACAAAGAATTTTAAAATCCTTAAAAATTGAATAACATTCGATTTTAAAAACATAATTTAAATCATCCATTGAATAACACTAGATTTTAAAATATAATTTATAATCATCGTTCGAATAACAGTGGATTGTGTTTGGATTTGAACTCTATTAAAATACATCAGTGAATAACACCACCTTAGTTTAAGAGGTTGTTAAAATGTCAAATACTTGTTTTACAATTTATATTAAATGGCAAACACCGAAAACTAATATGTCCTCGGAATTCCGTAGGAATATTCTGAGGAAATTCCTAGGAAACCTATGCTTTCGTCGGTATTTCCTCATAATTTTCCTAGGAACCGAGGAGAAATATATTTAGGGCTTCATTTGGGGTTTATAAAAGTCCTCAGAATTTCTTAGGAAAACTCTGAGGAAATAACGACAAAATCATGGGTTTCCTAAGAATTTCCTCGGAATATTCCTACAGAATTTCGAAGACATATTAGTTTTCGGTGTTTGTTGTTTAATATAAATTTTTTTTAAAAAAAATATTTGACTTTTTAACAACCTCTTAAATTAAGTGTATTGCATAAATTCAGTAATAAGTATAATTTTAAAAACATTATATAATCATCCTAATAAGTGAATCATCGGTTACATAAATGTCACATAAACACTTATACAATTAATCAAAATTATTTCAATAATCGATCTTAGAAATGTGATTTTGTGCAATTTGAAGTTTTTGAAACATTTTCAAACATAGAACTCATATAAATGATCAATGTTTGGTTATAGATAAGAAGGGATCCATAAAATACATATTTTGAAACCCTAAATGACAAAACCGTCAGAAATACCTCGGAATACGGAATATTCTGAGGGATTTCCGACGGTTTTTATAAAATATCTACACTCGGCCAGTTAAAAAGCATGCAGAGAATATTCTCCATCCCTCATGATTTCGTAGGAATATTCCTATTGAATTTCAACGAAATTGATTATTTCCTCGGAATTTCTTCGGAATATTTCCGTATCCGCCAAACAAAACCGCCAAATATTTCATCAACCGCAGAAAAAAAGAAATACCAACGAAAGTCCGACGAAACTTTTCCGTCGGAATTTAATTAATACAAGAAGTGGCTTTTCTTCTTCTCCATTTATGTTCTCTCTCTCTAAAATCTGAGACTTCTCTCCTCCTTTCTCTCATAAGTCGACGATTTGGGTCCCTAAACCCCTCAAATTCCTCTCCAAACTATGTAAGTGGGGCTTATTGAATTAGGGATTTCATAAAAAAATAGGTTTTTGTCAAAACCTCCTTTATTGAATATGGTATTTATAAAAAGCTTTACAAATCTATGGTTATTGGATATAACATTTGTAGAAATCTTATCAAATCTCCTCTTATTGAAAAATATGGATTTCATAAATGAGATTCATAAAAGTTCTTTTGGGTTATTAAAAAACATCATTTACCCTTTAAATTCAATAGGAAAGAATATCATCTACGTAGATGGCATTTAAAAAAAAATCAACAAAAAAAAAAATGATTGACGTGTCAGATTATTGGAAAACCTCTATTCTTCTTCGTTCTGTTCTATCCTTACGTCGAATCTCGAGTTTTTTGTTTGGTCTAAGCATGGCTACAGTATACACTACAAAAGGATTGAAATGTAACAAAGAGAACAAAAGCTCTCAACATACCATCTGTTCTTTCTTCCAGTGGAAAGCTCTTCTGAGATTAAAAAGTTTCATCTTTATCTTTGCAAAACTAAAATAAATTGTCTACTTTGTTTATGATATAGGAAAGATCTCTATGCTCTTCTTTGGTATGTGCAGCTCTGTGTGTACGATATAACGAAGCTTTCATCGATCTGAAACTCTCGAGTCTTTGGTTAAAGACCCAACCTTTCATCACATTCAATGTCTACGGATCTGGCGTGTATTTCAGTCTCATCAAAAAGAAAATATGGAGATGCAAGAGCCAAAGAATGAAACAGAGAGGTTATGATCATGCTATTCGTATTATATACACGTTTTTTGTTTTGTGACAGACATGTGTCCAAGTTTGACCCATGCGTCCAATTTATAAATTATTTTTTCATCCCTTAAATTTTGTGCTAGTTTGTTTTATGTGTTTGAGATTTACTTTCTAGAAGAATATATTTCCAGCTTATCTATTTTCCTTTTAAAATGAATTATATGTTAGCTTTGATGTTGATAATCATTGAAATATATAAATACGATTTTTGTTACTTTGATAAGGATTGTTTGAATTTATCTTTTCATTAGTTAAATTAAAAAAACTTGCCTATATATATAGATGTGTATCAAAGTCAAAACATACACAATAGAAAACGAGGATCGTAGGCAACTCAAAATAAAGTTAAGTCGTTGTGAAGAGAAGTAGTTTGTGAATTTTTACTTTGGATCTTTAGGAAAGGAAACACATAATATGTTTAACCTTTTTGTGCTCTCAAAACTATTGAAACAACGTTTTAAAATTTTCATCATATATATAATGGAGACTTGTTCAATTCTACAATCATAATGGAGACTTGTTCACTCTTCTTTCAGTGTAGAAAAGTGGACATCAAAAAAGAAAAAATATATTGATGCTGGAAAATAGTTTAGATAATTAATATTTTTATTTAAATATTAAAAAACAGATTTTACCAAATCCTACCAAATTCTCCTACTAAATCTCCACTAGAATCTTTGAATTTAACTAAAACTCTTTCAATTCCACCAAAACCTAAAATCTTTAAAACCTCTCAAACCCTTATACCAATAAGGCCCCCTAAGTCTTCTAAATCTATCTTCTATTGTGTTTATATTATTGTTTACGACTTAGATTGTGAAGATTTGTGAGTTTTAATGTTAGATTTGTGTTAGGATGAAGTAGTTTAGGATGAATTTGTTAGATTTTGTTGTTAGGTTGATAATATGAATGATTTTGTTGTTAGGTTAGATTATATTTTGGATTATGAGATTTTTAAAGATTGTATAAGTTTTTCTTGTTTTTTATATATAAAAGGGGTTTATGATTTAAATTCGTTTAGAGACTTTTTATAATTTTGAAAATCATTTTTTTTAATATTTTTATATTTAAAAACTTATTTACAAATTTTTATGTAATTTTAAAAACCATTTTGAAATATATTCATATTTATAAACATATTTTTTATTTTTATGTAATTAAAAAAACAAATATATATTTTTATCAAATTTTTAATGTTTTTTAAACTTTTTTTAAATTATATAACCTTTTTAGGTGTTTCTATATTTATTAAATTTTTTATGATTTCAAATTTTTTTTTAAAAACTATATATATATATATATATATATATATATATATATATATATATATTTAAATATAATATTTAATAACTTGTAAAAATATTCTAACTATTTTCATAATTTGAATACATATAAGTTTTTTGATATATAAAAAAATTTAATAATTTATTTATGTTTTATAAAAATATATACTATTTCATAAATTATCTTCTTCAACTATAATTGAGCTTTTTATTAACTATACAATTTATTTTGAGGTCGGAGAGCGTTGCGAGACAACGCCGTCCCCGAGTTCTTCCTGTGGTTCTCAATCATCCTCCCAGGAGAAAAGTTATGCTCTACCGGATCCTCACCTGTCGGGCACTATGACTATTGAACAATTGGTTCAACAGCCAGGCCGAGAGCATCTCCCTAGACTCAATCCTGGACCTACCCGAGGCACTATGATATGACCTGATATTTACCACTATTGGACCATGATATCAGCCCTATTTAGAGTCTATTATATGTTATTGGAGTATGTTTTAGAGTATTTTCAGGTTCATGTACGTTCTGGAGAACTTTGGTGATTCTAGAGCTTTTCGAGATGCAGAACTGCGAAGATGCATCAGATCTTTAGCTATTGATGGAGACCTTCCCACGGTGATATTGAGGTGATATTTTAACATAAGATAGATCTTTGAGTTAGCTTTCCATTTCCACCGGTGTTAGGTCCATCTAACGGTTAGATCTAAAGTTATGCCCATTTTACTGAAGAATGGTCTGTCTGCCTTGCGAGAGAAAGCTACCGAGAAGATGAATGAGTGTCGATCGACGCCACAGCCTTATCATTGATCTACGGTGATCCCAGAAGACAGACCCTACTTGTTTTATGGCCGACTTAAGCCCATAAGCCATCACAAATTACCAAAATACTCATGGACGACCTAAAGCCCTATTTATATGTTTTCTAAGCCATTGCTGACGGCTAGGCTTGAAACGCTATGCAAGTTTTGTTCTATTCATTTTTCTAGGGTTAGGAGAGAAGGGAGGAACTCCTTCAGAGTCCTCCTGGAACTCCTTTGATTCTTATTTTATTTATATTCGACATTTATTCTATTCATCTATGATTTCCGCGACAAAGATCATGTCTAAGTAGATCTCTTGTTAGGTTCAGGGTTTATTAATGGTACTGATGGATTAGTCAAACAATAGAATTGCTAGGGTGATTACTAGATATATCAATAGAATTGTGTTTATTTCTTGTGTTCTAGAGTATCTAACTAGAACCCTGATCATAGGATAGTTAGGCGCGAGCGAGAGCATGGTCTACTACCTAAATTAATCTTGTTGAGCTAGGTTGCTTGAAACAAACTAGAGTTTATTTATTTAATTTAGTGAACATATCGATTAGGTCTTAATGCTTGACTCGAGAGACCATTGATCGACGCAGGATCATTGTCATCGATCAACGGCCATTTCGTGTCAACAAGCGAGAGCTGAGGCATCAGACTTAGTCAATAGATTAGACTCGCAGCGAGAGCTGGTCGTCTTTTACATTAGATATCGAGTTCTATGATTAATATCATTGGCTTCTATCCTTTATAATCCACTTTCCTGAAACTCTATATCTAGCTACTTATTATTATTGTTTACTTACCAATCAATCATTTATCTGCTATAGTTTATTTACTGCTTATTAATCTATTTATCTAGCTTAATCGCGACTGTATTGAGTTTATTGTGTGCACACGCTCCTTGTGGATCTGATCCCTAAATACTACAGTTTGACCTCTCTTGGCAAGAGTAGTTCTTAGAGTTAATTTGATAGAGTTTGCATTGAAATACATAAAAACCCTCATGTCACACTACTTGGTTAGTTTTGGGTTATATTGTATATTTTTTATTTTCAATTGTGTTTTGTAACTCCTTTCTTGTTTTATATGTAGGTTCACTAAGTCGAGCAATGGCATTAGCAAATCAATAAATAGGATGATGTACACCTTGCTTAGGCGTGGATATCTGACCTATAGCAAGTTTCCGGTACCGGACCGCGAGATATGGTTTCGTCACTTTGCGGTAATTCTTCCAACTATTTTTTTTAAAAAAATTATTTAATTATGCAAATATTTATTGACTTTTTTTACATCAAGAATTCACATGGAACCCTACGCATACGGAGACAGTCCGTACAGCCTTCCATGACAAAGTCACAAATGCTTATGGGAAGCAGATATATGAGTGAAAGAAGTTGTGGCGTAAGGGCAAGAAGTCGAAAATGATAAACGGGACGACTTGGCTTGAGTTGCAGGACCATTGGACTAAGCCAAAGACAAAAGATTTGTCCAGCACCAACTCTAGGAACCGTCTGAGCAACCGTGGTGGACAAGGTGTCTTCGTCCACAACTTGGGTGCCACCAGTATTTCTATTCGCGAGGATAAACTTGTAAGTTTTATGCTAGATTTAAATTTTTATTATATCTTTTTATTAATTTATATTTTTATGTAGACTGAAAAGAATGACGGTAATCTCATTGATCCTCTGACTCTAATGAAATGGGTTTACACCAACAAGCGGACGGGTGAAATTCAAGATGGTCTTATGAAGAGTGTCAACGGCCTGGTGCAAACCCAAGTAGCCGAAGAACGTGCTTCCCAGGTTGCCTCTGGAAATGATGATGGTTTTTCGGCTCGATGACCTTGAGCACATCACGAATCAATGAACATGTGGAATATGTAATATTTATAACTTTTATTTTATAGATTCATAATATCATTACTAATTTTACTAACACTTATTTGACATTTTCTTTTTAGGCTGTTCCAAAGAAGAAATGTCGTTTGGTGGGGCTGGGTCGTCGGGTTCCCTCGGCTTCGTCTCAATCACCAATTCCACCACCAAATGCCATGATTTTGGAGGCGTTGAAGAACAAGGATGAACGGATTGAAGCTTTGGAGAGTCACAACTCTACAATCATTTCTAAGATGGAGGAACAAAAAACAAGATTGGCGACCCAGAGTGAGCATATTGCAGAGACTCAAAGGATGAACCAAGAGTTGATGGAGAAGATGAAGGAACTATTTCTTTTTTTCGTTTTAGTTTTTTTTTTCAAAATTTTTAAATGTTTTTTTAAAATGTTCTAAAACTTTTATCTATATATATTTACAATTTTTATTTGCAATTTAGTTTTCATTATTATTTTTTAGTTTTTTTATCAAATTCAGAAAATTATATATTTGGAAAAAATAAATTTAAATAGCAAAAATAAATTAAATTTCCGACGGAATTTTCCGAGGAACAATTTCGACGGAATTATTCCGTCAAAAATTTCCGAGGAACCACTCTGTCGGAAAATTCCTACGAAAAAATTTCGCCAGATATTTCTGAAGAAATTTTCCGATGGAAGTGATCTCCAGAAACATTTTTCGATGGAGAGAGGTCGTCGGAAACGTCTCCGTCGGAAAGCCTCGGAATTTCGTCAAAATTTTTGACGCAATAATCAATTTGGCACCGTTCCTAGTTCTAAGTTGATTTTGACAGTGAGATTTAGTCATTGCTTGAGACTTAGTCTTATTTTCTTTTATTTGTATATTGATACTCTTTCTTCATCTCTCTTTGAACGATATGTACATGAACTTGAGGAGTAGAGGACCAACAAACCTTGTTCCAAGAGTAAACAACGTTAGTGCTTTAGAGAGAGAGAGTTAGCAAGAAAGAGAAGTGAGGAGCGACTGGCTCAATTGGAAAGATCGGGGTTCGAGATGGATGAAAATCAGGATCAACCTCATCAAGAAGATGTCTATGGAGATGAAATCATGGACACAACCCTCAAGAAGTTCCTCTAGGGAGATCTCAAAAAGGAAATGGTCAACGAGCTGCAACCTTAGGTCACAACACCCTCCACGCCAAGATAGAGTAATCAGTACATATGACCAGCCTCATATCCATGGGAATATGGTGGGTATTCGACCTCCATCTGTGGAGAACAATAACTAAGAAATAAAGTCTAGCTCAATCAATATGATCCAAAGCAACAAGTACCATGGGCTGGCTTTGGAGGATCCTTTGGATCATTTAGATAATTTTGACAAGTTGTATGGTACAGTGAAGATTAATGGCATTTCTGAAGATGCTTTTAAGTTGAGGCTATTCCCTTTCTCTTTGGGAGACAAAACTCATACCTGGAAAAAGAACTTACCATGATCCTCTATTGAAACATGGGATGATTTCAAAAAGCTTTTCTCAACAAGTTTTTCTTAATCTCAAGAACCGCCAAGCTCCATAATGCAATCTCCGGGTTTTAGCAGAAGAACCTAGAAGGATTTGGAGAAGCTTGGGAAAGGTTTAAAGGATTCTTATCGCAATTCCCTCACCATGATTTCACTAATGAGAGTCTAATAAGTACTTTCTACAAAGGAGCTTTTCCTAAGTATCAAAGCATGTTGGACACTGCTAGATGATATGGAACTGGTTGAGAACATGACTCAAAGCGGCTCAGTGTACAATTATGATTGTGATAGACAAAACTGAGGTGGAGGTGGTGATGACTCCTTCACCAGGAAAGAGCTAAAGTCTCTCCAAGATAATTTGGATATTCTCCTCTCCGATAGGGAAAACAAGAGAATGTGAACTTTGTTGGGAAGCAATAAAAAGAGGAGGTTTTGAGGTTAATGAAGTTGAGGGTTTGGAATGGCAACAAGATATATTCTTCATCAATGCAAATGGTCAATAGTACAAGAAAGAGCATAACTTTCAGTACCAAAACTCATTCCAGAAAAAGCCTCAATACCAAAACACCTACCAGCAAAAATCCTTCTATAACAACCAGCAAGGTGGCTATCAAGCCAAGCAAAGCTATCCTCAAGGTTTCCCATCTAAATGAAATCAGTCTACTCAAGCTCAAGGAAGTTCCTCACAAGCTCAGTCCAAATATACAAGTGTGGAATCAATGTTCAAGCAACTCTTAGAGTCTCAATCGATAAGTGGAAAGAACATTGGAGATGAATTGAAGAACATCCACACAAAGATTGATGGAAGCTAAAATGAGCTCAACAACAAGTACAAGGCTTTAGAGAATCAGTTTGCCTCCATGAGTTCACACTATAAGCGCCCATTGGAATCTTTATCGGGTAAATCAAAGAAGAACCCCCAAAGAGTATTGCAGTGTCATCCTCTCTAATGATGTTTCTAAGATTGTATTGAGTGATCATGAGAAAGAAGTGGATGAGATTGAAAGACTCTTGTATGGAACTTAAATTGAACAGGTTGAGACACAGATTATAGCCAGGTCTAAAGCTCGGATTGTGGAGAAGGCTGTCCAAAAGTTTGTGGAGAGAGTTGAGATACAAGTTGTAGAAAAAGTTGAGGAAAAGGTTTTTCAACCACCTGAACACAAGACTTAGAAACTGGTTAATAGGAAAACTGTCCAAAAGTTGAAGGAAGTTGAGCTGGAAAAAACTCCTGAGGTTGAGAAATAACCTACTCATTTCCACAAAGGTTCCTCACTAAAGCTCAGAAGAAAGTAATATCCAAGTTTAGAAAAAAAAACATGAGTGATGTAGGCGTCAACTTCCAGAGATCTCGAATATGCATGATGCTCATATCCAAATGATGCTCATCAAGAACATTCTAGCTCACAAAGAAGAAGTATGAGAGCTTCTAGACATTTCTAATGCGAGGCTTGACCCACAAGTCCCACAATAGTAGATACTTTCTTTTGAAGAGTGGCACATGCTCATTCCAATAGACCTCATTGTTTTGGATATGATGACTAAGAAGAGAGTAACTTTAATCTTAGGCACACCATTCCTTGCTACTATAGGTGCTTGCATCAGTTTCCCTAACAAGAGGGTGATTTTCCATAATGTCAACAAAGATATATCGTACCCAATCAAGTCTCCAATTATGAATGTTGAGTATTGTGGAATCATCACTTGTGAAGAACCTCCCATTGAGAAGATGAAGGATGAAGTGGTTGTTAGTGGGCAAGAAAGTATTGATGGGGAGCCTTCTCAAGCGATGTGTGATGAGAATTTGGAAAATTCTCAAAATGAGGAGGTGCGTAGAGCCCTTATGGCTACTCATGGAAAGAAGAATAATATGAAATAACCCCACCTTCCACATCTTGATAAACGGTCACACACTCTCACTCTTCACCCAATGAAGCTTAAGGATGGAGCTATTGAGTACAAGATCAAGAGAAATGGAATGTCCAAACCATTCTCAAGTGCAAGGGCCATCATAATTCCTCAGCTCCAAGATGATCCAATCAATCTTCAAGAGCTTCTTTCGCAAGTCCTCACCATCACTCATGAAGTTGGGAAGGATCCTCATTCTCATTACACAATTGGAAAGGTAGTCAAGCTAGAGACTTAAAACAAGATCACTTGGGAGGAAGTCTCATGTTATTCTTGTATATGCTCTTGCTCTTTCTTTCTTTTTAGGTTTTTTAATAAGAGTGGTCGAATTTTTTCAAGTTGAGTCTAGAACTAGAGGAGAGAAGAAAGGCGGTGAAGCACCCGAGCCTTATGGTAGAAATCCTGCAACAGCCTCCTCTAATCGCTATGAATCATGCCAGTTTCTTTCACTGACTCTAGACACCAGCTGCCATAATCCAATATCCACTTGAGGTATTACTCCAAGTTTTCATTGTATATACCACTTTTCTTTTGCTTTTATTATATTTTTGGTATCTCCTTTTCTCTTACCCACACAGAGACTATGTGATTTAAGTTTGTGGGAGGTATCAAGTATCTAATGTTGTTTATTTTGATGAATTTCAAGCATTGAGTCATGCATTGTGAATATTTATTTCATTAGAAAACATACAAAAAATGAAAATTTTCAAAAGCAATAAAAAACATTTAGTTGCATCATTTGCATCTTTAGGATTAAGTCTAGAAGAATATAGATTGCATTCTTACATTGCGAGCTAACCTTGTAAAGAATTCATGCAAAGTACTCATTGTGATACCTTTCTCAATCATAATAAGTAGTTTGAGCTTCTTTTTGAGAATTTGTAGACTTTGAGCCTTGAAAATTCCTCTTGAAACTTTTTTGATTGATGAAGCTTCTTTGTCCTTTAAACCAACTCAACTTTGTTCTAGCTTGTTAAGCCAAATACATTTGACGTTTAATGCATATGACAGAGAGACTTGTATTCTGACAAAGAATTTGTCTAATATTGTGATCTAGACTTAAGGGAACCTATTGATTGATAATTTGTCATCTTATATTGAAACTTAATCACTTGAAGTCAAATGCCTATACCCATAAGTCCTAATTCTCTATTTGATTGAAAACTTTAGTTATTTACATTGCTTGTTCTTGTTAATTATTTCTCATCACTACTATATTGATTGCATTTATAGGTTAAGCACTAGATTTGTATTCTCGTTGCTTAAAGCAACTTAGAATTGAATTAACATCTTTTCTATACTACTTTAATATTAAGATTGTGAAAAATCATTAATCAAACATTGGCTGCACAAATATTTTTAAGTAATATTGAGTAAACTTAAGAGAGAATTGGAAAAATGAGACAATCTAAACTTTTGTTTGTCCCTTTAGGAATTTTTATATTTTTGACATTTTTGGCAGTTTTTACCCTTGTGTAATGGAAAAATAGCAAACTAAATTTTAAAAATATAAAAAAAATATAAAAACTATTAGAAACTTAAGTATAACGATTTATTTAAAATTCTTTTAAAAATAATGAAAACATATTTTATTGATGTCCTACCTAGGGATAGAATATGAATTCTCGCTATCTGCTTAGCTTGTAAATCGGATACTAAGTGTTATACATAGATATATCCTAGGTATATAACACAAACAAAACTTTTTTGTATATTCTATCTTAGTTAGAATTCGTTAGGTTATATTATAGCAAGATGTCGTAAGTCTACCTCGAGCTTGATTACAACTTATATCCAGAACTCTACGATTTACCTTTTCTTGTTTATGTGTCATAACTTGTTATGCCTTTTACCTTATGTTACGCCTACGGAAGAATAAATTTTTCACTCACTTTGCAGTGTTCTGCTTAACTTATGATACATATTATAGTATAATCACGAAAAATTATGGAAACTTCCATATTTCGGTTAATATATTTCTTAAATTTATCCTAAATCTCTCATAGTATATTTTCTCCCACGTTTTTCTCCTCCCACAATCTTTTTTCTTTGTTTTTTGTGTCTCTCTCTTCTTCATCAACATAATCATCTCTCCTCTCTATCAATACATCATGGTCTCTAAACACCACACATATATATTTTTTTTGTGGATCATTTTGTTTTTGTGGATCATTTACTTAAACATAAAGTTATAAAAAGTGGAACACATATGCAAGAGTTAAAAAGAGACGAGAATTGTTGCTTCTTACTTTGGTTATAGATCATAAGAGAAGAAAGTAAAACATTTTTAATATTAAATAAATTACAAAAATTTATTATTTATTAAGAAGCAACATTTTCAATTAAGATAAAAATATGTTTTTATCTTTTTCCTTTTTAATATTAAATGAATTTCAAAAAATTATTATTATAATTCTTAATTGATTAATTGAAATGTATTATGGTATTAAAAGGGATGTGAATCCTATTTTCTTAAATAATCTTCCAAACGTCCTAAAGAGACAAACTCAAGATGAGAGTGTCCTATTTTCCATTTTTTCCTAAACTTAATCCTTTCACTCACATCAACAGTTTGAAAAAGTCGTAGGTTAACATTAGTTAATAAACTCACGTTTTTAATGGTATAATTAATTAGTGTGCCTTCGTAATCTTTTTTTTTTGAAGGTCTACGCCTTCGTAGTTGTGGTTTATTTTTTGGACAAATAGAAATTTTATAAATCACTACACTCCATCCATGGAGTAATTGTTCAAAGTAGATAACAACAAGGCCAAATTGGCTAAACAAACCGCTATAACAAAGCGGAGAACAAGCATACATAGGATAGGAGCAATTATCACACCTAAGTAATTAAAGTCGTGGAGGAGTCCTCCAACCTCAACGTCAAAACTACTAAGGCTTGAAATGCTGGAATGAGATTTAGATAACACATTAAGGGATCTATAACCCGAGATTGAAACAACAACATGTGTTGAGTGAACAATAAAGAAAACGGCTGTTAATGCATAGGTGACATGACACCAATTTGCTAAGCTTTTACGAAAACTAGACAACAAAGTGTCTTTAAGCTTCGGGACAACACTTCCTGCAACACAACCACTAAACAGAAGTGGAAATTAAGGGAAGGAAACATGCTCCTTAAAGGAAAATGTCGAGAGAACAACAATATTCAACAGCTGAGTGGACACCTCAAGGACTATTTCTTCAACTTTCCACAAAGGAAGAGAAAGCCACCTGTTAACATCAAAGTCCATAATGAATACGCATATAGGTCTGCATACTGCTGTAAAAATTTCAACAAGGGCAACAACTGTGTCACCAATGTATCCACAAGTAGAATAATAGCAACAAGAAGAAACCACTGGGACTGAGAGAGGAGAACTCAAGCCTAATGACATGAGAAGCATAAATGCGGTGGAACTTGACAAGGTTGAGAACACAGATCTGTCGAGACAAAATACTGCGCTTAAAGGGTCAACCATCGAGGATAAAAGCTCACAGGGATAAATAATCATTAAGCTCTAAATATCTTGAGTGAGACTATTTAAGAGACTGCATACTGCAGTAGTGAATCGCACCAAGGCGAGAGACTTGCAACGAGAGACGTAAAAGAACCATCTATCGGATTGAACAAAAAGTCATACCGACACTTAATATCCAGAGCACACAACAGAATGGCGACATGAATAGATGGATTTAATAGATCTGAAAACTCCAGAGGAGGAGGTCCTGCATCAACAGTAGCTAAGTCAAAGGAAGAGCATGTTCTTGCGGAGAAAGCCATAGCTCCAACTGGAAAACGAGACCGGGGAAAAGGCAACACCAAGCAATAGAGAGACACACTTCAGAAGACACCACAACTGAACCGGTTAAGCCACTAGTCGGCAAGGCGACATCAACATAGAAGGAACGTCGACATCGAGAAAAAGACAAGTCTGGTGGGTCAGGAGGGTCTGGAGGATCTGGAAGATCAAGACGTGGAGCCACGACAAGCGGATCTGGAGGAAGATTAAGAGGCGGCAGATCTGGATCTGGGCGAGAAAGAGGTAACAACGAAACCAAATCTTGAAAAAACATCACCACAAGTAAGATAGAAAGGAAGGGGAGGAAGAAAGAAGAAAATTCTCCTCGATGGACGAGAGGTCACACCGACGGCGGCGGCAAGGGAAGTAAAACCCTAATTGCCTATTTCATCGCTCGAGAGACGCGGAGCTCGTCCTGACCCTTTCCGCCTTCGTAGTTGTGTTATGTATTATAAGTTATTATAATAATAATCCAAGAGCTTGTAATTGCAGTGACTACTCGAAATTGGTTTTCATTTTTTAGATAGTTCCAAACTGTTTGTTATTTTTAAGTTTTTTCGTGACACCAAAAAGAAGTGATATGGATTTCTACTAATTAGGGTTTCTGGTGGAAACCTAAGGCCATGATTAACTCTGGTCTCTTAAGGTGGGGTTCTTAACGTAAAATTTGTCTTCTTTTTTGTTTTACACTTTTCGGCTAAGAGACGTCTCTTATGGTTCTTATTTAAGAGACGGTTCTTAGATTTTCTTAGTTAAAAACTAAGAAACGTCTCTTATAAAAGCTGAAAACTTCACCCTAAGAGACCAGGGTTAATCCTGCTCTAATTGGATTGATTTGTCAACATGAATTAGAACTAATTTTATGTGCACTCCAAATAATGATTCAAAACTAATTCTCATAGTTAATTTTGCAAGAAAGAGAAACAAACATAAAGAAGAGATGACGTGGAGGATGAGAAGGGGATCTTATATGATTTTCAACCGGACGTCGGGTTTAAGGTTTTTAGCGGATCTTATATGATTTTTAATTAATAGATATTTTTTAAAACCCAAATCGGATTATCTAGCGGGTCACCAGGTTGTCGGTCTGACCACGGGTGTGGTTCGGGCGTAAAAACATTGGGGAGAAGTGTTACGAGGTTATGATAAGCAACTTGTATGTGTGTCCTTTTTCAAATTGGGTCCGGATTTTAGCAAAGTAACCCGACTGTGTGTCCTTCAGAAGTGTAGCGGAGTAGTTTTAGATCGTATGGACTTTATCGAGTCATTATTGTACCCGACCATTACTTATGCTTAGTCGGGTCGATAAATAAAATCAGTTAAAAAAGAGAGAAGTGATGTGGAAGGAGAAGAAAAAAAATGATCTTCTTTATAGAAATAGACCTGTTAAAAAACTCAGCCGAGTTGACCGATTCTACAACTGTTAAGCGTTCATCCGATGTGTTCCACCATGATTTTTCTTAAAACGGCCAAAAACTTGGTTTCAATAATAAACATACATGTTATGGCGACTTTAGGCTCAATTCATTAAAATATTTGCCATATAGCATTACCAACAGTTAAGAAATAAACAAAAAAAAAAGTCAAAACTGATGATTCGTTGAAAAAAAAAACAGCTGTGAATTAGGTTAACATCGAGAGGAAGAAGATGAAAGATAATTTTCTCACTTGCCCTTCATTGATGAAAATAATAAAAGACATAAAACAACAATCTTGGTGGTCAAACCTGCAGTTTGTTCGACAATTACAACTACTGTCACCACCGGACTACATCAATCTTTTCGTAAACTCTCTTGAATAAAATATACATATAACATAGATATAAAAGTTTCAAAGTACTTTGTTTTTATAAAGAAATTATTCTCCGGATTTTTCATGATTTTTTCTTAACTCGCTAGCCATAGCTCAAGTGTACGTATACCGCCTAGCGCAATTCCGAACCTTGGTTATAGATAGATGTGATAAAATTAATGAGAATTGTATCAACACCGTAATTATTGTGACCTTGAATCAATTTCACTATTTGGTATCGTTTATCACCTTGGTTGCACGGAAGCTTCATCGTACGTTCGTTTCCTGCTGCATCGGACATCTGCTTCCCGTTTCGGATATGAAATCGGAATCAAAACCTTATGGAAGTTAAAGACATTTCGCTTCCAAAACATTTCTAGCATATATTATTTAAAAACACGTTGAAAACTTACGATTCCGTTTTGGAATCATGCTTCCGTTTAAAAATACAGTTTATAAATAAATAAAAATCTAAAGTCATGTTTTTATGTTTTTTGTATAAAATGTAAAATTGAATAATGTAAAATAAATAAATTAGGAATGTGAAAATATTAAAATTAATACTATGAGTTATCTTTATGCACTCAACTTTATTAGAGAGATAAAATATGTATTCAAATTTATAGTCTCATTTATTTATGAAATATTAAATAATTAACTGGACGAAAATTTATAAATTTAATTTATTTATTCATAATTATAATATGTAATTATTTAAATTTATTATAAATTAATAAATACTCTTTTAAAAAAAAGAAAAAAATATGATTCTAACATGTATTCGCTTTCTAACTTTTTAAAAAATCTCACTTCTAGGCTCTGTTTCCCGCTTTCATATAGCTTCGTTTCCGCGCACCTTCGTCGGATTCTACGGAAAGTTTATCATTTGTTTACGTTAGAGCATGATTAACTCCAGTTAAGCTGGGGTTTTTAACTTTTTTCTTTTTGCTTTTTTTTACACGTTTTCACTAAGAACCGGTTTTTGACTCTTAAAAAAACTAAGAAAAGTTAGAAACTGTGGTTTTAAAAGAAAAAAATGTTTTTTTGTTTTTTTTTACACTTTTTCGCTAAGAACCGATTTTTTAAAACTATTAACTGGGGTTAATGATGGTCTTAGCTACTTGTTCCATTTTATTCTAAGCGAGACGAACCTCGGAAAAAAACGATAAACAACCCTTGACCCAGTACGCAAGCAGGTAGGTCAACCTTACCCACCTATATGAATGTTCATTAGAGGGAGACTTGATTATTATCTACTGCTTGTCAAAAAAATCCTACCCTCTCTCACCAACAGTATCACACCGAACACAAAGAGACATAACACGCGCATGTAATGCACGTGCAAGAAACGCGATCACACGTGAGTTGTGAGTTCGCTTATGCTCCGCGAGTAAGACCAACACGCCATCTTCTTCTCTCTGCCATCATGCGTACACGCACAAACATTATCTATATTTCTCTCGTTATTAATATAAAATATATTCTCCGTTCTTCATTTTTAAAAATCATATAATATCTTAGGGATAACGATAAATATTGAACAAACTCATTTATATAAGAGTTCTCTTCTTATCTTTTTTCTTTTTTAAATCAAAAAGAGTTCTCACTATATAAACAAAAATTAAATCAAAAAGTAAGATATTCGTCTCTTTTAGTGACCGAACTATGTATTTCTTTTCTGTTTATCATATTTCTTCCCTTTTAAATTAGATTATCTGTTTTCTCATTTTGTAATAATATTTTTCATCTTTATAAATATAGGATAAACATAAGTATCGAAATGCATGTTTTAAATTATTCATAAACAACTCATATTCTAGTTTTTATTCCCTAAATACCAATCAAAAGTAAAAAAAAACAAAATAAATTTCACTTAAACTAGAAATTACAAAGAATACAACAAATTAAATATTATTTTTCAAAAATATTCTCAAATTAAAAGTATATTATAATTTGAATTTATACTTTAGTGTATAAATTTTAGTGTGAAAGGGTGAGTTTGGATTTCTAAATGTTTTATAAATATTTTAGAAAAATTAGTTTAGGTTATTTTCATCATAAATTTATAGTATTTTAAAAATAATTATTCTTTAATGATAAATTTGAAAAACGGTATCAAACTTGTGGTAGAAATGAAATTTTCCCAAATGATAATTATATCACTATTTATAATTTGAATTAATTATTTCTTAAATACATAAAAATAAAAAAAAATAAAAAATCGAAAACTTCAAAGCAAATTTCAATCTTCCGTAACATGTATAATATCTTCTTGAATTATATTTTTTACGAATTTCAAATTCCTTCACAAATATGTAAACATACTTTTTCGATATGATATGTATATTTTAGAAGTTTTTCCTAAGATGTATGTCATCTCGTAAATTTGGTTTATAAGCATATTTAAAAAATATTATTCAATATATTTCTCTTAAGATTTTATGAAAATGCACGAAAGTCTTCCAAAAATTTTAGGAAGACGTTATACATATTTAATAACATTTTATTAAATATTCACATATGGTAAAAAATTATAAACTAATATTTTAAATTTATAAATACTAGAAATTAATATTGTTTACCAATCTCAGGTTTGATTAGTATAAAATATGACAGAATTCGAAAAAATAATAAAATAAATATTAAAAAAAAGAACTATTGTAAATATATGATCCCAATTAAAAAAAAATAATTAATGCATATAAATTATATGTATAATTAATATATTTTATAGTTTTTTTATTCACAGTAAATTTTATCTTTAATATTTTTAAATATATTTATGTTATGTTATTATTTTTACACTTACAAATTTAAGTATAATGTATACACCATACAATCGAACAAGTAAAACTTTTATTCAGAAAATTTAATTAATATATATCGTAAAATTAAACATTCTTCATATTTTTACATAAAGGAAAATTTATGTAAATAATGACTCTATAAATTAGTAACATTATTAATTTATAGAGTTTTTACTGTAATTCAATAAATTTATTATGAAATTATTTCTAAATATGTGTTTAATAATATAATTTTAAATATACATTTATTTATTTTTTCCTAAATTTATAAAGATAATATAGATGTATTATCATCCAAAATTTTAGAAAAAAAAATACTCATTATGTTTCTTAATAGATGATGTTTTGGCTTAGTACACAAAGATTAAGAAATTCACATTTATCTAGAAACTACTTTTAAAAATATAATTTTAAAATCAATCAACCAATTATAAAAAAGACTGTAAAATTTTATTGGTTGAATAATTTTCAATAAAGTTAAATCTAAACTTAAAACTTCAAAAGTTACTTTAAAATCTCAAAACGTCATATATTTTGAAACAACATAAAACTCCTAAAACATCATCTAATTTGAATCGGATGGAGTATATTTTTTTCGGGAAAGTCTTTTAAACTTTAATTCACTAAGATATCATACACATTTAGAAATGTTATTATAAACTTAAATTCAAAAATATATTATAAATATTGAGCAAATTCTTCCAAAACTTTTTTTTAAAGAAATATGTTTTCTATAAAGAATTCATAAGAAAATTTTGGAAAATAAACTAGAATTTTTTCAAATAAAATTTTGAAATACTTGTTTCAACAATTGAAAAAAAAAAAAAATTTCTTATAATATTATTTCACGTTTTAAAAAACAACATCTTAACAAATATGGATAAAGATAAATATTGAAACGCATACTTATATATAAATAAAAAAATCATTGAAATAAGTGAATTGTATGCTTTAGTAAGAAATTTTTATATTTATTTCCATTTATTAATTTGTTATCTTAGAAAAACATCTGTTTTCTTCATTTTCAAAAACAAAATTCACCATATAGAAACACATAAAAAAGAAAATTTTAATATTGAAAATTCAAATCTAAAAGGAAGACAATTGTGTCTTTACATCAGGAGCAGACGTCAAGGTGCGTGGTACTGTGTAAATCTATTTATTTAACAAAATCAATTCAGATAATCTGGGGATCCGAACTCGATATTTGTTCCTTCTCTCTCTCTCTCCCTCCCGTGAATCCAGGTTGTTGCTTACGTAAGCGTGTACGACTCTGCGATGGCGAAGGCTTTCGAAGCAGCGGATGCGAGCAATCTGATGACGGAGCTTCGTCGGAGCTTCGATGCCGGAGTAACTCGCGGTTACGAGTGGAGAGTCACTCAGCTTAAGAAGCTTCTCGTAATCTGCGATAACCACGAGCCTGAGATCGTCTCCGCTCTCCATGACGATCTCGGCAAACCTGAGCTCGAGTCTTCCGTCTACGAGGTCAAACACTTTTACCTTTTGTCTTTCATCAAAACTGAACTAGAGATTCCGTTCGGTTACAACTTTTGGTCGGTGTCATTAATGTAATATCAACTAGTTGTGTGACCATGATGTTGTGGTTTAGACAATTGTACAAACACTGCGTAGGTAGAGACTCTTAAATGCAATTTTTTTTTTCATGTGTTATAGGAATCAATTTTATGTTTTTGTGACTTTGAAAGGAACTAATACTAAAGGATTTAAAGTATTGTGCCCTATTGAAAGCTACTGACCTTTGTGACCTATGGACCTTAGGCAACTAAATTTTATCAACCAACCTCTATTTATTGAGTTGTGTACCTTAATTTCCTCTGTGTCATAGTTACATCCAATTAGCAACAACACAGAGCTTTCGAAGTTTGCCCTTTCTCATTTCATGTTACCAACATAAATTGTCATGTGTTTGCTAGCTTTCTATTCCTGTCATTCTTGTAATCTGGTCAGTAATCAAGTAACTAGTTCTTTTAGATTTTGATTACATTTTGATGATACCAAACCAATGTTCTAAAAATCGTAAAGCGGTGCGTAGGTATTTTATAGAGGATTATTGTTTAGGCGGGCGATTTTATGAACGCTTACACCGATTATTTTCGGTTTGAAAGAAATTGTTTTGCTCATAACCGATTTGCCGACTAGGCGGGCAACATAGACCGATTTTTAGAACATTGTGCCAAACAATTAACGGTCAAATCTATTAGTTAATTCGATTGTGATGGTTAATTAGTTATGCGGTGTGTGCAGGTAGCTCTATTGAGAAACTCCATTGAGTTAGCTCTTAAGCAGCTTAAAAACTGGATGGCACCAGAGAAGGTGTGTTTTTTTTGAATATATGTTTATATGCACAGTTTGTGTTTCAGATTTGTTAAACCCATTGATCATTACTAACTCTGTTTTCTTGACTTTTCAGGCAAAGACTTCCCTAACAACGTTTCCTGCATCAGCAGAGATTGTGTCGGAGCCTCTTGGTGTTGTGCTTGTAATCTCGGCTTGGAATTATCCTTTCCGTATGTTTATGCAGTCCCTGATTGATTTGTATACTCCCTCTATGCTATTCAATAAGTGTGATTTTTGACGCCATTTTACTGTTTCTTGTTCTTCTTGCAAGTGTTGTCTATTGATCCTGTTATTGGCGCAATTTCTGCTGGGAATGCTGTTGTTTTAAAGCCATCAGAATTGGCTCCAGCTTCCTCCTCTCTGCTCGCAAAGTTACTGGAACAATATCTAGACCCTTCTGCAGTGAGAGTTGTTGAAGGTGCTGTTGCTGAAACAACTCTGCTGCTGGAGCAGAAGTGGGACAAAATATTCTACACAGGTTCACATTAACTTTGGCTTAGTCTCTGTTTCCTTTCAGATTTTTATTCTTCAAATGGTTTTTATTTTGAGGATCAACGTTTGTTTTTCCAACCTTATAAGGAATTTGTTGAGTAATGATCCCACAGCTTCATGCTTAATTAGTATGAAACACACTTTCAGGAGATTAAAAGTTCAACTCTTGCTTGGTTAGGTAGTTCAAAAATTGGGCGTATCATCATGATGGCAGCGGCAAAGCATCTCACACCTGTTGTCCTGGAGCTAGGAGGAAAATCGCCTGTTGTTATAGACTCAGACACCAATTTGAAAGTACTTAGAGATACTCCTTTTCTCTATTTTCATACCATGACTTCTTCATCCATAGGAAATTGGATCGAGGCTAATGTAATTATTCTTTTGTCTACAAAGATTACTGTCAAGCGGATAATTGCAGGCAAATGGGGTTGCAACAATGGACAGGCGTGCATTTCTCCAGACTACATCTTGACAACAAAAGAATATGCTCCAAAAGTGGTAAGCCTAAGAACTTAAGATTGATCCTCGCTTAACTTTTGTATTTGACCTTTCTCTTTTCTCTTCTCAAGATTGATGCCATGAAGCAAGAACTAGAGGCATTTTACGGGAAGAATCCTATGGAGTCCAAAGATATGTCACGTATTGTAAACTTGAATCATTTTGATCGCCTGTCCAAGATATTAGAGGAAAAGGAAGTTTCTGAAAAAATCGTCCATGGGGGTCAAAAGAACAGAGACAACCTGTGAGTTCCTCTTTATTTATTCTCATCACTTACATCATTTTCCCCTTAGGCTAATCTTTTGCTACATCTTTAAGGAAAATTGCTCCAACCATCTTGCTCGACGTGCCATTAGATTCTCTGATCATGAGTGAAGAAATATTTGGCCCTCTCCTCCCAATCCTCACGGTAAGAACCACTTGCCATTCTATACAGACTGTTTCATCGATTTGGATTTCATGTGTGACGCACACTCTTGTTATGCTCAGCTCAACAACCTGGAAGAGTGTTTTGACTTGATTCGTTCTCGACCTAAGCCACTTGCTGCATACTTGTTTACCCAAAACCAGAAGCTGAAAGAGAGATTCGCCATGACAGTATCAGCTGGAGGCATAGTGGTCAACGACATAGCTGTTCATGTAAGCCCTATCTGATCCATTATCAGTATATCATTATAACTAAAGCTCTATTATCATCTAAACATACCCTATATTATGCAGCTTTCACTTCCCACATTACCATTCGGAGGAGTTGGTGAAAGTGGAATGGGTTGTTACCATGGTAAATTCTCATTTGATGCTTTCAGTCACAAGAAAGCTGTTCTCTACAAAAGCTTTATAGGAGATGCAGCAATCAGGTATCCACCCTACTCTAGAGGAAAGCTTAGATTGTTAAAGGCACTTGTCAACAGCAATCTAGTGGAAGTATTCAAAGTCCTTTTAGGTTTATCTTAAGAGGTTAAAAGACAGACGACTCCACACACCCCTTTGTATCTTACATTCTTTGCTTTTTCAGATATGAACTTTGGTTGTTAAAAGATAATATGTTTTGGTGTTGATGAATATTGAAAGTCTATAAAAAAGTGGTTTCTTCGTTTCGGTTCGGTTGTTTACAAACAAAGATTGACATGAGTAAAGAGTCTCTTTAGATGTTTTTAATGTAAGAAAAATCTTCTTAAAGAATGCTCTGAATCTCTGCCCTTTGGTCATCTGTAAGTTGCTGCGGAAACTTTGTCTGAAACCGAACCCTCATCAAATCTCCTCTCTTCTTCCCTTTCGAATGGTCCCGTTGGGGTCAAAATCCATCATATCAAGATCAATTACCAAGATTATGAGTGAACAATGACAATTTGTTAAAGTTTATGAGCCGGAAATGTTGAGATACTGAACCACGCCTCAACTAGAAAACTACACAAAAAAGTTATGAAGAAGTTTTCCAAAACACAATCTTTTCGAAGAAGAGTTTATTCGTAAATAAGACATTGCCTTATAAAGTCTGTCTTTATTGATGTTTACAAAGTAATTTTTGTAAACTAAAAAATAAATGAATCTATAGACCAAACAGCCTTCGTGCAACAATATGAGAATCAATGTTTTACGAAACAACCTTGTGACAATTGTTTGGAATCATACAAGACAATTTCTCGAAAGGCCCGTAGAACGTCTTCGCCTGTCATCTTTCCTCCTCAATGCCCAAATCTCTCTCTCTCTCTCAACGGCGCCAAAACTTGATACATTAAAATTGTGTCCTTTCTAGTGCAAGCAAACAATGTTGTTGTAATATTTGAGATTCAGTTCTAGAGGACCAATCTTACATTTTATTTCTATGGGATCAATATTAAGCTAAAACAATGGATGGTTGTTAAGGATTGATAAATCCTTGCAAGCAAGTAACAAAGTTGGTTTGGTTTCAGATTATAAAAGAGCTAGGTTCAGGGTGATCCATCGGGATACTTAGGACCATGAGCCACACAACTACTCAGGAAAACATTACGAGCCAATCTAGAACTTGAACAACAAGATTAGATAAATCCACTATCATGGTGTCTACCAATTTATCAAGCAATCATAATGTCTAAACTGTCGTTTGGATTAGAGAATGATGACACGCATTAAACTTAGATTCAATTGGTTTACAATTTGCCTTAACATCAGCTTTCGTTGGCTAAGGATAAATCGTCTATCTATGTTTTTTCTAGCAACCTAAAACGCTTTTGATGATTATATTAAACCCATAATCAGATGCTAAATGGCCAGGTTAGCACAAACAATAAGCATAACAATAGATAGAGATACCAAAGAATAACAAATCCTCTTTGTGTCTAGCTCATTGATTAATGATCCCTAACACCCTAAACCTAACAAATCAACTACTCAATCATAATCACATCAATCGTGGAGAAGACAGATGAAGAAGACATGATAAACTATTGCAATAAAATAACAAGGGTTCATGATTCTTCTGAAGAGTGTAGAGATCCTTCTTCCTTCAATCTCACAAAAATCTCCAAATCCTTCTCTCACAAAATATATCTCTCCAAAGTATGTGTAAAAGATAACATAGAAAAATAATTATCTCTCTGTTTCAAAATAGATGATGTTTAAAGAAGTTTTTGATGTTTCAAAATAGATGATGTTTTCATATTTCAATGTAACTTTTAACTTTATCAAAAACTATGTAACCAATAAAATATTTGTAGTTTATTTTTTAATTGGTTAATAGTTTTTAATATATATTTTAATCACATTTTTAGATTAAAAATCAAGTTTCTTAATAATCGTGCACTTTCCTAAAACTTCAAGTATTAAAAAAACAGAGGGAGTAGAAATAAGAAAAGATATATTGTTGGTCTGACGGCTGTAGGAGAGAAATTAGAGATGATTATGAAAAATCTCAAAATATTAGTAGTTTCCTTAAAAATCTCTGCCGCGGGAATAGGTAGTCGGTTGCTTCGCTCACTCGGGAACACTCGTTAGGTTGCTCCGGTTGGTTTTGCGTAGGAAACACCAATTCTGGCTTGTTTTCCTCCAATACCTCTCAAAAGGCATTCATGCCTACTCTAGACCTGAAATGACTCTAAATGGACTAGAAAGACTCGATAAAGACCTAGAAACACTTTAGAAAACATTTATACAATGTGTCAAAAAAAAAACACCATATATCAAGTACATACTCTTATACCAAAAAGAAGTGCAAGATTTACTTAGAAGTAGAATATAAACAACACATGAATTTCTTTCTTATTTTTCAATAAGATCAAGACACGTCTTGAATTATTGATCTCACTTGTTTTAGGATCAATATCTTAGAATCACTCACTAGCGTATTTTAGCGCCTTAGTATTTTGATTTTCGTATGAGAATCCCAAAAAAAAAAACTCTTTTCGCTAAAAGATCTTTGTTGTCTTAAATTACATAGGATACTTCTCCACATCTATTCAGCTCACTAGGCAATTGCAGCTATTCATTCCTAGCTAACATTCAAATGCAAGATCTACAAATCTCTTTTGAATCTTGATTTTCAACTCCATTCCTATTAAGACTTTGTAAATTAGAATTATGTTTCTCTATAAATTTGGTTGGTCTTTGTCATCTATTAAATGCAATTCTATTTCAGATGTCTAAATTGGGAGGGGGTATATGTTGCAAGGTCATAGTCCAACTCTGATCCTATAAAGACTTCATCTAAGCCAAATTTATCTTGCAAACAACAAATCTAAACACAGTATAAGTTTCCAAGACAAGCGTTAGCTCGTAGCCAAGCTACATAGTAAACTTTAAAATTTAGATGATATGGATGAACCACATCAAATTGTCATTACATTCAACGGTGAGTAGATTTAGACCCAAAAGTATTGTTGGTCTTTGTAAACTAGAAATAGGGTAAACAACCAATTTTCACAGCATAAGTATTTTATAGTATTAGTTCCACACAATCTTTCATGCTCGTCCTAATTGCACATATTTTAAGCATTTGAACTTATTTACCTCCATTTTTAAAGATCAAAACCCGAAACCACGTAGACAAATGTTTAGTTTGGTTTTAATGGTTTAGAATTTAAAACGATATCAAATCAATTAAGCTGATATAAAAAAATAGTATCTAACCAAAATTAAAACCCATCTCTATTTGATAATCAAATAGTACTCGAGCAGACTCTTTATAGGATGTTGGGTGACGTTCTATTTGGATATCAGGTCAGGTCGGGAAGTTTAATAGCGGTTTAATTAGTTTGATATCGATTTAGATTCTAAACCATTAAAACTGAGTTAAACATTTGTTTGTGTGGGTTCAGGTTGAGAGAAGCATTTAAGGTTGTGTGATTAAGACGAAGATTAAAAATTGTATGAAACTGTTACTATAAAATATTTTTGGTGTGGAAATATCATGTTTACCCTTAGAATATTATGCTTTTGTGAATATCCAAAAGGCTTTAATGTACGAGTAGCATGACACTGAGTCCGACAAATTTTGTCATGATTAAATATATGTGTTGATCGTTTGATACTGTCCACTCTCTTTGAACCCATTAAACCCAGTGGCTTTAACCCACTAACGAGAGTCTCGAAAGGCATACGCCTTGTTCTTCTCATGGTCTTTTTTAGTGTTGGACCATAGCCCATTGATTTTTATTGTTAAACTTTTATCATTGTATATATCAATTAACTTTCGCAAGATTTTTGATTATGTGTCCAAAAATATGAAATTAAACTTTGTGTTCAAAAGAATATCTTGGTAGTAATTATAAATGTATTGAAAACACACAAAAGTCTTATTTTTAATTTTGTTTTCTTGGTCTCGTTGAGATGTAATGCTAAGTTTTTATTAAAACACAAATAGTGCTAAGTTAGAGCATCTTCAAAAGACACTCTATAACTTCAAATATGAAGTTTTTTTGCTCTCCAAAAAGGAACTCCAAAACTTCAAATTGAAACTTCAAATATAGAGTGTCATTACTCAAAACTTCAAATTTGAAATTTCGTCTTTTTATTTGTATTTTGGTCATTGCAATTACACATTCTATTTATGATTCTTAAATATTTTCTCATTTCTAATTTTAATTTTTAATTTTTTTTATATCTGATTAATTTTGAAATTTATTTCTATAAATTTAAGTTTTACACATAAAATTAAATAACTTTTTTTTAAAAAAAAGCTTTATATTATTTTAAAAGTAAAATTAGACAATAAAAATATTACAAACAAACTTATTAAAAAAAGACTATTTAAAAAGGTACATGAAGACATAATTATATTAGAAATTTAAATATTACAACAACACTAATAATCTGATAAAATTTCTCCGGAAGCTCCAAGACCTTCAAAATATTGTCCAAACAAATTTTGTGTAACCGAAGATTGTTGTTGTTGTTGTTCTTGACGTCTTTTTCGTATGATTCTTTCTTGTTCAGAACGAATGTACTCACGAATATTAATATCACCGATAGAAATGAAGTCTTTTAGCAATATTTTGGTTTCTTCTTTTGCTTCTCTTAAAGCTATTTTTTTGCTTTATTTTGCATTCGTAATTCAATCATCTCATGACTTTTTTCCCTGCTTGTTGCACTTTCTTTTAAAAGATCAAGGATGATATCAAAGTATCATCAGACATATTATTACCTTCGGTTGTCTTCCTTTTGAGTTTTGTTTTCTTCGATCCAATAGAACGTGAACTTGATCCGCCATCATCACTACTTAAATTGATTGAAACTGAAGGCATTCTCGGAGATTGTGATGCCGGAGAGCCGAAAATATTGTTTTCAGTGTTAGGAGTATCTGAGAGAGATGTTGACATTGCTTGTAAACTGTGGAACATCCTTCATCATTACCCACACATGATCAAATTTGAAAAAAAAATTTGGTTTTGGATCTTGTAGCAAAATATGGTATTTTACTTGTAGTTTAATATTTATTTACGTATTTTTATCTCTACTTTTATATTTTAATGTAAGTTTTTATTAATTAATATTGTTGTAATATTTTTATATATGTGATAGTTATTTATAAAAGTTTTATAAATTTATATTAGTTGTGAGAAATATAAAGAGTCCTTATTTATGTAAAATATAAATAATTTTGAAGTTAGTTTTGAAGTTTTACTTATGGAGAGTAACATTTCGACGCTTCAAATGTAAAGTTTGTGAAACTTCAAAATAGAAAATATTTTTTGGAGATGTTCTTATATATGAATTTCTTAAATAAATGTAATATTTGTAATCAGAATTTAATATTTTGTTCCTATTCAGAAATAAATATTCCACTGAATTGACACACTGAAATTTATAATGATTTTGGTAAAATTTTCACACTGAATTGATGTCCGAAAACTTCAAATTGTTATCACTAGTTCTGATCCTTGTTACTCATCAACACTCAACGAATATTAAAACCAAACATCATAGTTTTTTTTTCAAACATAATAGTTATAACATCACGTTTTTGAATTTTGAATATAAAGATGTATATAAGGACAACCAACATACGAATCATATTACTGTTTATTTTCGTGGTAAAAAAAAAATTGAAAAGGAAAATACAGCTCCTGATTTCAATGTATGATTTATTTCTTTTTATGTCTCCGAGTTGAATTTGAAAAAGAGAAGCCCCAAGGCCAAAAGTGACCGTTTGAAATTCGAATTTTATTTATATTTTCTCGCCCTTTGAAATTCGAATTCAAAAAAGAAAACCAAAAGCGGTGACACAGTATCAACTTAAAAAAGATGCGTACCACGAGGACTCCAAAAAGATGACATGGCAAAACATAAGAGGTCATTGATGTAGACTAACATAACAGACATACGCATTTGAATTTGTCTACGCTCCTGGAAGAATCTTACCCGTCAAAATCAACGGACAGGATCGTTTATTAAAATTCAAAAAAAAAAAACCATTCCTTTATTTAAACAAATCACTTCGTTATCTCTCTGTCTTAAAAAGTCTCTTTCTCTCTACCGATTAAAACTCAATTTTCGTTTTTCTCGGAGAGAAATGTCCAACGTTCATCAAAATCGCCGGCCTTCTTTTTCGTCGTCGACTAAATCTTCCATAGCGAAGCGTCACGCATCATCTTCTTTGTCGGAGAACAACTCTTCGAAACCAAACTCTAACATGGCGGTTACGACCAAGAAACGAGCCCCACTTGGTAACATCACCAATCAAAAGAACGGTTCGAGAATCCCAAATCCATCTTCTGATCTCGTGAGTACTTCATTTTCAACTTTACAATCTTCTCAATTTTTGTTCGATACGAAGAATTGTTTCTCTGAATCGAATCTTTTATTAGGCACATTGCTCGAATAAGTCTGCGAAATTGAAGTTAGCAGCACCAACACAACCTATCAGTGTAACTTCCTTGCCTAAAGAACCTACCAAAGCGCCTTCTCCTAGCGTATCTGATGATGCATCTGTCTCAATGGACGAGACAATGTCTTCGTGTGACTCCTACAAGAGCCCTCAAGTGGAGTACATCGAAAACGAACAAGTCTCTTCTGTTGTTTCCATCGAAAGGAAGGCATTGAGTAATCTCTACATAACGCCCAGTTCAGACACAACTAATGGTTAATTTCTCTTTACTTTGTTTTTTTATCACTTTTGTTCTTTTGTATTGTGTCGTGTTTCTGATTTGTCTTCTTGGGTTGCAGTTAACTGTTGCAGAAGAGATGTATTGTCTGATATGGAGAATAAGGATAAGGTTGTCAACATAGACAACAATGATGCGGATCCGCAGCTGTGTGCTACGTTTGCTTGTGATATCTACAAGCATCTTCGTGCTGCAGAGGTGAAAATCCATTTCGATTTTGTGTAACTTTATAATGTTGTATGCAAGTTCTTAGTGTGTAAAGCTATGGTGTAGACAAAGAAGCGGCCTGCTACTGACTTCATGGAGAGAGTTCAGAAAGATGTTAACTCAACTATGCGCGGAATCTTAGTTGATTGGCTTGTTGAGGTGAATTCTAGTTAAAATCGAATTCAGAAATGTGATGGGTTTCTTTTTTTTTGTTAATCTTGCAAATGTGTGATTGAAGTTTTTTTTCGGTTTCTGCCAGGTATCAGAAGAGTATAGACTTGTACCTGAGACCTTGCATTTGACAGTGAACTACATTGATAGATATCTATCTGGGAATGTGATTAGTAGACAGAAGCTTCAGTTGCTTGGTGTGGCATGTATGATGATAGCAGCGTAAGAACCTTACTTATGATTTGTATTTTATTTTATTTTTGTTTAGGGAAAATCTAATGATGATAAATGCTTGAATGTTTCAGAAAATACGAAGAGATATGTGCACCACAAGTTGAGGAGTTCTGCTACATCACAGATAATACATATCTTAAGGATGAGGTTTGTGTTTTCAACAGGGTTTTGATCAATGAGAACAAAACTGAGTGATAAAAATAGTTGATTTTGTTTGCATCTGTGATTCTTATGCAGGTTCTTGACATGGAATCTGCTGTTCTGAATTACTTGAAGTTTGAAATGTCAGCGCCAACAACCAAATGCTTTTTAAGGTTAGCAAAGATGTTTGGTTCTCACTGTTAACAATATCTATCTCACAGAGTTTTACTAACACTTGAATCTTTAAACTTGATATGCAGACGCTTTGTTCGGGCTGCTCATGGGGTTCATGAGGCTCCATTGATGCAGCTGGAATGTATGGCTAGCTACATTGCGGAATTATCGCTTTTGGAGTACACAATGCTTTCTCATCCCCCTTCACTTGTTGCTGCTTCAGCCATTTTCTTGGCTAAGTACATTCTAGACCCAACAAGAAGACCATGGGTATGTGTATTATTTTACTTTGGTTAGACAGACTTTTCTTTGAAGGATCAATGTAGTGAAATGCTTTGTTTCTTTTGGTGAATCAGAACTCCACATTGCAACATTATACGCAGTATAGAGCAATGGAGTTGAGAGGATGTGTGAAGGAACTTCAACGATTGTCTAGTAACGCTCATGTCTCTACTCTTCCTGCTGTAAGAGAGAAGTACAGTCAACACAAAGTAAGTTTAGTTTATTGTTTTTATGAAGCAGAGTAATGATGACTATTTTTGTTTAATGTTAATGAATTGTTTTTCTTTTTCTTCCTTTTCTTTTGCAGTACAAGTTTGTGGCAAAGAAGTTTTGTCCATCCATAATCCCACAAGAGTTCTTCAACAACAGTTAGATCAATCCTCATTTAACTTTGTTCCAATGCTGCGTTTGGATTGTCTGATTGTATATGATTATGCTGCTGTTTTTGCAGTTCATTAAAATTGGCTATCTACGATCTCATTTAGAAAGTTCATAATAGTAGAAAATTGGTATGATCAGACTTTTTTATTAGATAAATTGACTTCTCATCAGTCTTACAATCTGCCTAACCGATATGATTCGGTTTACTAAATCCAAACTTAATCCTGGAATGCATTTTCTTAGGTAGATTGTAACAATTAATGGTGAACTACCACATTTGTGATTCAAGTAAACATCCTCTATAATGGTTATTTATACCTCTAGGTGCTCCATCTCTCTATCTTAATGTCTTTAGGGTCTCTTGCCACTCTTAACTCTGGTTTCTCTATGGCCTGTCTCGTTATTAAACCGCTTATTTACTTGAGTTCGTGTTGCTTTCGGTGTGTTCCTCTGTTTCTTTCAGCTACTTGTTCTCTATATATCATCTGTCAAAAATTGGAAATTGGTCATAATTTTTAACATTTACCAAAAAAGTACCAAAATCCTAAGTCATAAAAACAAGGAAACGGACTCAAACATAGTTAAACCGGAAAGAGAAGAGGAGAAGACATGACAGATGCCACGAGCTGAGAGACAGGGCGGCCCTAAAACATTGGAAGCTACAACTCCTATAACTTCGAAAAACCTAATCTCTTCAGACCAGTCCACATAATCTAAGTGGAACCACTAAATAACATGCAATAGAGACCACCACTGGTATGAGGAACTATGTCCACCGATGATGACGTTGTTCGCAAGAAAGAGCATAACTGTATACCCTCATTTAACCAGAAGACCCATATAGAGAATTAATACTGGAAGGCAAAAAAATTCTTTGGTAAAAAACAAAATGAAACTATCAATAAAGTTGTTTTTTAACCATCACACCAAAACACCATTGGAGACCCAATAACCGCCTAAATTGTTAAAGAAATTATTGGGGAAGTGAGGATGCCACATAACAACATATTGCTGGCTCCGTACAGATTTTTGAGGTGAATTGCACCACCAACACAAGCTAGAGTTAAGACTCACAAAGGTGGCCAGATCAGATCTAATCCCCAAATGTGTTGCATCAGCGTACTTTGGTAAGACTTACCGGCGTTTCACGCCCCGCCACGCTCGGAGAAGCTCTCCAGGAAAAAGGAAAAACTATCAAAGAATCCACATAAAAAAACTAAAAATACACGACAATATGATATATTAGCGTTTTGTTGACTTTTGATCACTATAAATCTGATTTTAGATTTTTTAGATTTTTAAAGCCTTTTTGAGTCATTGTAGTTTCATATACGCTTGAGACAAGGTTAGAGATTCTGGAGCACTTTAAAACATAGAGAGAATTTCAGCTGAAAAAAACAAGTCTGATTTACATTGTTGGACTTGGTTTCAGTCGACACCAATGGTGGTGTTGGTCGATATCCATTATGAACAACAATCATGCACGAGCTTTAACAAGTTTCAAGATATTAAAGATTAGCCCAAAGTTTCCACTTATTTGTAAACACCTGATCTTAGCGTTTTAGACTATATTTAGGTTTTGAAGAGTTATTGTAACATAACTAAGACTTAGAGATATTGCTTGAGCTTTTGGAGAGATAAATCAGAATTCTTTGTTGAGAGAAGATTTCGAACTCCCTTATTTCTCTTTTAGATTTCTTAATGCAATTTATTCAATTTATGGTCTTTGTCTCATTGATAATGTGTGAGTAATCTGCTTGTTATATTTAGGGGGTTTTAATGGTTAAAGATGAATTGTTAGATTAGATAGAGTTTTTAAGTAATCTTATAACTCTACATCTGGATAAAACTTAATACTAGATCTAGATTGACAATATGAAATTTAAATCTTATGATAATTGATAGACATGATAGTGTTATTCTTTAACTGGCTTTAGATGAACAAAATACATATATTCAAAGAAATTTGGATTAGGAATTTTGTGAACTTATCAAACTTGTGTCTAATGCTTATATGAAATGTTGAATTTGCAAAGAAATTGGAATTTTAGGATCTAAACATAGATAAAGACTGCAACAAAATTTTGATGGATGATGATGATTCTAGAGACACAAGCTCTGTATCGGTCGACACCCATCCAAATTCTCGGAAAATCAAGACTTACCAAACCAAAATTGACCGCACTCAACACAAAGGTGCTGACACTAGAACTCAGTTTCGGTCGACAACCTTCATAGACAAATCCTGTTCGTTTGGCGATCGCTGGCGTCAGCGACCAGAGTCTGCGACTAGCGTTAGCGACTTAATGTCGATGATGTTGTTCGTTTCAATGTCGCACGACTGATCGCAGCGACTTGTCGCTGTGTTGTTCGTTTCTTTGTCATCCGCGACCAATTGCTTAAACTACTTACACTTATTTTAAATTTTTCATATATTTGATTTTTATCTTTATTTATAAAATTTCTTTTGAATAAGAAAGATACTTATAAACTAAACAAAAATAAATTAAAAGTCGAATGTTAAAAACTAATAAAAATAAAAATCAATACAAAACTAAACCAAATATTTAATAAGGTAATCGATGTCCTTTACTCAACTCACTAGTAATATAGTCACGTAAATTTTCCATAGCTCTATCACCGGTAGGCTCATACGGAATCGTTCCACCATGATCATCACCATCATCATCATCATCATCATCATCATCATCATCATCATCATCATCATCATCATCATCATCATCATCATCATCATCATCATCATCATCATCATCATCATCATCATCATCATCATCATCATCTTCTTCTTCTTCTTTTTCTTCTTCTTCATTATCACCATGTGTAGGATATTCTTCTCTTCTTTGCCAACGTACAAAATCATTATCTTCTCTATGTAAATCACGTATGAAGTTATGTAGTGCCATTGTTGCCGTTACTAGCTTAATCCATTTGATCAATCCATATTTTGGATGCTTACGATAAAGAATTCTCCATTTTGCTTTCCACACTCCAAATGTCCGCTCAATCACTGATCGCAAGCTTGAATGTCTCTGGTTAAATAACTCTCGAGTGGTCGTTGGCAGTCCTCCTATGTTGAACTGATCGAGATGGTATCGAACTCTACGATACAGACTAAGATACCATGTTCTTGTTGAATATCCAGCATCAACCAAATAATATTTTCCATTTGGCGGATGTGGAAAAAAGGCTCATTCCTCGCACAATAAGTCAATACCTTTGTGTCATGTGCTCTACCCGGTACACCCACATAAGCATATATGAACTTCATATCGAAGTTACATATAGCAAGAACATTCATGGTAGGTTCTTGTTTTCTACCTCTGTATGCTTCTGCATTTCGCTTAGGAGGACGAATAGAGATATGAGTTCCATCCAGTGCACCAATACAATCTTGAAAAAATGGCATATATCGATCATCATTTCTCAAAACAGGGCATACTCTTGTGAACTCACCATCTTCTGGTTTTAGTGTATCTGCAGCAAATTTTAGGAGAACACTCAAAACCTCGTCAAGTTTCCTTTTCACCGTATCCAATGAACGTTGATATCTTTCTGCAATAACACGCATAGTTTTATCTTGACCCACCACTTCAAGAAACATTGCAACCCCTTCTTCAATATAGACATTGTTTGTCTCTTGTAACCCATATCTCGTTGCTAACATCTTACACAAATCTTGAAATGTTCTCTGGTTCATACGAAGAATATCATAACACTGTTGATCTGATCCGTGCATAAGCTGTTGAACATGATGCCATCATGCACCTCGATATGTTCTTTGGAGCAATCTCTTAGGCTTAAGCACATCAAAAGAATTAGGTTCATCATACTCATCCTCACCATAATCATCATCATCTATCGTCCACCTAATCATCTGCAAAATATTAAAAGTCAAATATATATAAGTTTTGTTCTGAATGTGAGCATATAAGTTGCTTTTATAAACATTAAGACTAATACCATAAACACAATTGATTCCATAATCATAAGTAGTCATAACCAAAAATACTAAAAAATTCATACACAAAAGTATCCTAGAATGTTAAGAACATTTGAAACACTACGATCCACCATAAAGCTTAACTCCAATTGAATGCTCAAGATAGCTAATCTTATCATCATCACTAGAAAAAGCAATAAACGCTTGTCTGTTTTCTTCAGCAGCTTTGAGATGGTTAAGTGCAGCAAGATGAAATGGTGACCACTTTATCACTCCAGGCAACTCACTAAGTACTTCCACTATATAATCTACACGACATTTGTGATTACGTTGCACCATCACACGATCACATTCCAGTGCCTCTAACATCTTTTCAGCTATCTTATTTTTATCTGCGAGAATCGCATTGCGTACATCATAAGAAGACTCTTGATCAACTTCTTTACGCTTTCTTTTTGACCTTGAACATCCAGCCCTACTTGTTCTTGTTCTTGGAACTGGCATATCAGTGTCAACTGAATCACATTCATCTTCCTCCTTTTCTGCATCCACTCTAGAATCTAAACTAGCTTCTCTTTGCTGAGCGCTCCATCCTTCTGCTCCAGTCACAGTAACAGCACCAAACTCTGCCTCAAACATATCCATGTTTGGAATTGATTTGGTCTTATACTTTCTTGCACCAGGCCATTCCTATAGAAAAATAATTGTGATTGGACAGAACAAATAAAAGCAAGCTAAGATGCACACTTAACTAAAATGTCTACCTTAACCCCACACACCACATTCGTTTCCAACTAAGTTTCCCACTTAAGTAAAGATACCAATCAAACACTTAACAATGGACGTGTATTTCTTTAAACATACAAATAAGTTCACAAGTGTAGATAAGGCAAAAAAAACCGACAAAAGAAAGTTAGTTACCTTTATACGGTCATCCCACCAAGCATCTGGCATCACCAAACTTCCCACAGCATCATAGACAAGCCCAGTCCTATTATGGGTTAGTTTCTTAAATTTGATGTATGCTTTTCTACTGATATCAATCTTGTTCTTGAATCTGTCCCATATGTGTCTTTTCCCAAATCTCTCTTCAAACTTGTTGATAATGAAATCTCTTCCAGTTAGATTCATGCCAAGTTTCGTTTTGTTTCCCTTTCTTTTCTCATCAGCATATAAAGTAAAAAAAATCGACATTCCTCATCGGTCCAGCTCTAAACAACAACTCTCATTAATAACCAAGCTAACCAGCATGTAAAACAATCACAAAACAATCTAGAAACTAAAACCAAATCAAAAACTTACATCAAAAGCCATCTTTCTTCTCTAGTTGTGGTCTTTACTATAACCTGAAAAGATACATATACATGCAAGTGAGTTTACATAAGAAGATTTATTGGTAAGAGGACAAAACTCACTGGATATTTATAAGTAGACATGTTCACGTGAACTCAACAAAACAAATGAGAGTTATTTACAAAATTACAGTAATCAAAAAGCTACTGAAACTCCAAAAAAAACAAAGTTGACTCAACCCTTTACTTCCTTAATAAACGAACAAAAGATACAGACAAAACCAAATCACACTGACCCACTAAATGACACCGTAAGACCGATTCAACAAAACCAACAGTTTACATGTGATAGAGAGTGATGACCCAACAACCAAATTTACCTATCAATGCTCAAAAACGAAACTTTCAAGAGATAGAAAAATGATATTCAAAAACCCAACAACCAAATCAACCCATAGATCAAATCTGAGATCGGAACTACACAACGTAACGTTCAATAAAACTCAAAATTAAAGGAAAAAGAAACCTAAATAGAACTTTCCTGTCGCCGGAGAGCAGGATTCCGGTGAAGAGATGACGCTTAAAGATGAGATCCAACTTAAGGTTAGAGATGAGAAGAAGCTTGGAGGCGTCGAGAGTGAGAAGACACGGGGAAAATAGATTTAGGGTTAATGGCATTCTTTTGTAATTTTGCTTTAATATTAGGGGTGTATTGGTCACTTTACTGTTTTAGTCGCAAAATTTTGATTGCGACGCTGAATTTTTCAGCGACTCGAATTTTAGATCGCTGATCGCTAGCGTCTAGTCGCTGCGACATGTCGCGATGTCAGCGATAACAAAACGAACAAACTTTGGTCGCTGACGCTAGCGACTGCGAAACGAACATGGCCAAAGTAAGTTTAGTTTATTGTTTTTATGAAGCAGAGTAATGATGACTATTTTTGTTTAATGTTAATGAATTGTTTTTTTTTTTACCTTATTTTTTTGCAGTACAAGTTTGTGGCAAAGAAGTTTTGTCCATCCATAATCCCACAAGAGTTCTTCAACAACAGTTAGATCAATCCTCAATTTAACTTTGTTCCAATGCTCCGTTTGGATTGTCTGATTGTATATGATTATGCTGCTGTTTTTGCAGTTCATAAAAATTGGCTATCTACGATCTCATTTAGAAAGTTCATAATAGTAGAAAATTGGTATGATCAGACTTTTTGATTAGATAAATTGACTTCTCATCAGTCTTACAATGCCTAACCGATATGATTCGGTTTACTAAATCCAAACTTAATCCTGGAATGCATTTTCTTAGGTAGATTGTACAATTAATGGTGAACTACCACATTTGTGATTCAAGTAAACATCCCCTATAATGGTTATACCTCTAGGTGCTCCATCTCTCTAACTCAATGTCTTTAGGGTCTCTTGCCACTCTTAACTCTGGTTTCTCGATTTTCTGGCCTGTCTCGTTATTAAACCGCTTATTTACTTGAGTTCGTGTCGCTTTCGGTGCGTTCCTCTGTTTCTTTCAGCTACTTGTTCTCTATATATCATCTGTCAAAATTGGAAATTGGTCATAATATTTAATATTTACCAAAAAAAAGTACCAAAATCTTAAGCCATAAAACCAACGAAACGGACTCCAACACAGTTAAACCGGAAAGAGAAGAGAAGACATGACAGATGCCACGAGCTGAGAGACATGGCGGCTTTAAAAACTGCTAAGCTCTTAATTATTCTTAATTATCTTCTTATGGAACACTGAGTCACTTAACGATTTAGTCTTTAGCGGGCAGGCATCATTCTAGCTAGCTTCACTGAAGAAACTAGATTTCTCCTCTGGCATGCTTATTTCTCGTATAATAGAGTAGTAGTAAGAAGTCTCCATAGGGAGTGTGGCTCCTAAATATGAAGAAGCTAGATTCTTCATTGTTCTTTATTATTATTGATTGAGACATAACTTCTTCATCTATTGTTGATGTGTTTTATTTCTCTTTGTCTGAATAGTAATAATCTTTTTATGAATTACAACAGATTCATTAATTGTTGAACTGATTTCTGCAGATTTCTGATAAGAGGGCCAAGTGAGTCGGCCAAAGGCCTGATTGATTTGACATCATTCTCTTGAACTGAAAAATAAGTGACGAAGTTAGTTTTCCATAAAACTCCAAGCCTTTTCACGTTCTTCTTTAGACCCATGAGTATTTTCCTAAAGTGCCATGATCCTTGGTCAAGCTGGTTCGAACCAAACATCCATATAACCAAGATCATATCACATACAAAACATTCGTCTATAATTCTCTGTAAACAACTAGTTTTTCATTTGCAACTTGCGTAATTTTGAATGTAGGATACGCAATATTAAAAAAAAAAGCTATTAAAAATTGGTAAAATTCAGACCACACGATATAGAATATAAGTCTTTTGTAACTTGCATAATTTTAAATTATATTTACACGCTTTTCAATGCATTATATTTTAGTTTTCTTTTCTCTTCATTGTAGTTGGATTTCAACTTGTCAAACACCACTAAAAGAGCATTTTCTGCAGAAGAAAAACACAAAATTCAACTCTAAAATGTCCAGACCATTCAAACTAGAAACGTAAGTCAAAAAGTGACTCATGCACGCTTTTAGAATCTTACGTGTATCTCGGTCAATATTGGTTTTTCAAATTAAATTTATTATATATTAAAAAAAAAAAAAGGAGAAAAAGCGATTCTCCTTTAAATTTTTTTCTTCTCATTCTTAGGTTAGATGTCTCTGTCTAGTGTCTTTATAACTAAATAAATAGGAGCTTTGGTGAGTTCTTTTCAATTCCTACGCCTCACTCTCTTCCAATCACAGAATCTTCGGTCCAGAGAAAACCGGAACACATCCTTCTCTGCCGACCCACGATTTTATTTCGATTGATTCCCTTCCGTTCAATTTCGAGATCTAACGGAGAAAACAGTCCAAACCTTAACAGTCTTCTGTTGGAAAAAAAATTGAGTTCTATTTGGAATTGTGTCTGTCAAAGAGAAGAAGATGGTCGAGAATATAAAGAATGTTCAAGGATCAGGTGTCTCCATGGATGTTCTTCCTCGTAACAGCTCCGACTTATTCGACGAAGATGGCCGTGCCAAGCGAACCGGTAATTTTTTTAATTAATCTAATCTTTTAATCACACTGTTGCAATCTAAAAATCTGTGCAACAATTATCTCTAAAATACTATTTCGTACTTGTTAGGTTCATATTAATTCTTATAATGGTTAACTACATTAAAAATATTACATTTAAATATTATTATTATATTTTATTTAGTAGTTATTGTTAATTAAATTTATAATTTAATTCAATTTCCAAACACCAATATATGACAAAAAAAAATAAACTTTATAAAGTCTACAAACAAATTAAAAACGAAGAATATGTATCTATAATATTATTTTATTAAAAAAGGAAAATTCACAAAATAGTAATATTTCCCTTAAAACATGTCTTTGAAAAACATAAAATATACATACAAAGTAATAAAAATGTTTTCTTTACATCTATCATTTCCTTAGATGAAAAAAAATATATTTGTATATAATATGATTTCATAATTCACAAAAATAATTTTGATATTAAAAATATTATTTTCTTTAAAATTTAAACAATAATATATATATATATATATATATTCAAAGTAATAGAAATATTTTCTTTATATCTATCTATTTTCTGAGATGATTACATAATATAATTAAGTAACATTAACTGTATGTTTAATTGACTAAAAATTATATATAATAAAGTATTATTGATATGTTTCATTTATTTTATAATAATCTTTAGTTTACTACAAATATTTTACAATTACAGCAAAAAAATCTATAGTTTTAATATACTACAAATAAAGTGAAGTATTACAATAAACAAATTTTGATCAAATACTTACAAAATCTTTTTAAATGGCATAACACTATATAGTTTTAATGAAATATAATATTTCTATCTTTATTAAAAAAATCTTTTTTTTCTTAATATTTAGTTTGCTTTTAATTTTATGTTTTCTTTATGTTTATGGAAGTTAATATACCCATAATAAAAATTCCCAAACAAATCTGATTTCTTAATTTTTAAGATTATTTAAAATAATTATTATTGATCATCGTTTTATTTTCTGATATCTTTTAAAAATCAATATATATCAAATTATTAAAAAAATATTATGAAATACTTTCATTAAAAAAAATAATTTGATTTGAATTAATTAGAATAAAAATACTATTCTCTCTTTAAAGTGAAAGAACATTTATAACTCAATATACTCTCAAGATGAGTAACTGGACTAATTAACTTATATTCAAAATCAAAGATTTAGCTACAATAAAAACATCTAATTTTATAATAATAATTTATTTAATTACATGAAAAACTAAAGCATATTAATATAGAAAAATAAACTATTAACCAACTGTTACAAATTAGTTTTTTTAAAAACAAAAATTATATATTGGCATAAGACTTTAGAATATATCATTATCTTCATTTATTTAATTTTGAATCAAATACTTCACTTTATTTTTATTTCATTCTAAGCACAATATATATTAATATATAGATTTACTTTATAAATATTTATGTCCATGCATGAGCACATGAGAATCACCTAATTTAAAAAATTTCAAAAGACCAAATATTAAACTGTTAAAAGTTGATTTTAAAATATTTTTGACGGATATGTGGATTTTGGAGGTATTCATGATCCGATTCGTTTCGTTCGAATAATCAATTCGATCCGTAGCCACCATATATTCGGCGTCCCGTATATCCGGAAAATTTTAAATTTTAATCGGATATCCGATTCGATTCGTAAAATAAAAATAAAATTAAAAAATAAATAAATAATCCAAAATAATATAAAATATAATATTTTTTTACAAAAAATGTATTCTTTATAAAAATTCTAATAACTTATATAATACATAATAAAAATATTGTAAAACTTCTATAAAAATATAATATTTATATAAATTTTATAAAAATCCTTTAAATATATGTAATATGCATATAACGGATCAAATCGGATATTCGTTCCTAAAAATTTTAGTATTTGTGATTTGCTTCGTTATCTATGGATATTGCATTTTGTATTTGCTTTGCTTCATAGAATTACAGATATCCGGATTTTTCGGTTCAAATCGAAACGAATAACGGAACGAATAAAAATTTATGAATATTTTGCCCTACCCACTAAAGTTCGCAACCCTCTTAAATCAATATTTTCAGTGTAATTTTGTTATATAATTAAAGTTTTATTGTTTTCTAAATATTAAACATATCATTAAATACCATCTGTGAATTACAGGTTCTAAAACTGTTGTAATCTAATCTTAAATGGGACACGATTCCTGTTTTTTTTTTTTTTTGATTGTTTAATCAACCGTATTCCAACTCATCTCAACCGATGGAGTGCTCTTAAAGTCTCTTCCAATTAGTGCTAGTAAAAATACATTAGAATCTTTTTTTTTTCTTTTGAACTGAGGCTTGATAGATTAGAATAGTTCGAAGATAAAATTCATCAAAGTCATAATAAACATAAAAATAGCTTTGTAAACTTTATGTGACTTCCAATTAACTGTGTGCAGCTAATCACCGAATTTGACAGTGGAATTTTTGAAAAGCAAAAAAAAATTATGAACAAATAATAATTTACCCAAAACAAAAACAATTTATGAACAAATATTAAATTGAATAGAATAAAAGAAACAGATAAAATACTTTCAGTTAAATTTCTTGAAATTTTTCAGTTAGTGGAACTATTGTTCTAACTTTTTCATCAGAGACTTGTGGACAACGAATATCTCCATGCGAGTTCCACCGTTACTATAATTCTGGCTCCTTTCTGTAGAACACTTTTTAATGCCAAGTTTGACTTTTTGTTTTGTTTTGTTTTATGTCATTAAGGGTTAACTAATTAACGGTATGATTTGATTGGGTTCAGGGACGGTGTGGACAGCAAGTGCACATATAATAACAGCAGTTATTGGATCAGGAGTGTTGTCTCTGGCATGGGCTGTTGCTCAGATAGGTTGGGTGGGTGGTCCAGTAGTTATGATACTCTTCTCGCTCGTCACTTATTACACTTCTATTCTCCTCTGTGCTTGTTACCGTTCCGGCGACTCTGTCACCGGCAAGAGAAACTACACTTACATGGATGCTATCCACTCTAACCTCGGTAACATTCATTTTTAACATCTCTGTTTTATTTCTTATAAATCAATCACTCAGAGTTTGACTAGTAATATCACATTAATTAATCGGAATAGTCAAATGTTAAAAGCTGAATAAAGTTCTCAAAGAATAATCATAAAACGTTAAAAGCAATTTTTGTAGGTTAGTGACTTTAATTTTCTTTTAGTTATATTTTTAACACTATTTTTTTTTCATTTTTTTTTGTGCACGATATTTTGTTTTCAAACTCATGAAAAAGTGGTATACAATACCATACTGAATAAAGATTTTTACCTTTGGAAACCCTTCAGGTGGCATTAAGGTGAAAGTATGTGGAGTTGTGCAGTATGTTAATCTCTTTGGTACTGCAATTGGTTACACTATTGCATCAGCTATAAGCATGATGTAAGTCCAAACTTAGTTTTCAACTCCTTTGTGTTTTTCTTGTTGCGCAAATTTTTCCACGAAAAGTAGATGCGTGGCTCACTTTGTTCTTCAATATAGTCCATACAATCATTTATACTTCAATAATGCATTTTCAAAGTCAACAAAGCATTATTATAATTCTTGTATTAAAGAATCTGAAACGGCTACTTGTCCAAGATTCTAACTGTTTCAGTTTTTTCATACTGCTTTAATACTCTTTCCGTTTCGTAATAAATGTCATTTTAGAATTTTTTTTGTTATAAAATAAATATCGTTTTTAATTTTCGATGCAAAATTTATTAATTGTTTATTATAATTTATTTTTCTATTGGTTGAAAGATGGTTAAGTATATATATAATTATGTTTTTATATAGAAAAAATATGTAAAATTAATTATTTTTTTTAATCCGTGTAAAAAAGGTTAAAGTGACACTATGAAACAGAAGAAATATTTGTTTTGTGCTAACTATTAACTAATTACGATTGGAAAAAAAAAACAGAGCAATCCAACGGACAAGTTGCCAGCAAAGTAATGGGGATAAAGATCCATGTCATGTGAATGGAAATCCTTACATGATAGCGTTCGGTGTAATACAAATCGTATTCTCTCAGATTCCGGATTTTGATCAGTTATGGTGGCTATCCATAGTGGCTGCACTCATGTCTTTTGGTTACTCCACCATTGGTCTTGGTCTTGGCATCTCAAGAGTGGTCGATAACAAAGAAATAAAAGGCACTCTCACTGGAGTCACCATTGGGACAGTGACACCCACTGAGAAAGTCTGGAGAACTTTTCAGTCTCTTGGGAACATTGCCTTTGCCTACTCTTACTCCATGATTCTCATCGAGATTCAGGTATTTCTACTATGCGGTTGTGTGTTTGTATCAAAATATCTCACGTTTTGATAATATGGCAGGACACGTTAAAAGCCCCGCCTGCAGAAGAAAACACAATGAGGAAAGCGACTCTCATAAGTGTGGCAGTGACGACTCTCTTCTACATGCTCTGTGGCTGCGTAGGGTATGCAGCATTTGGAGATTCTGCTCCCGGTAATCTCCTCGCTGCTGGAGGGTTTAGAAACCCGTTTTGGTTGCTTGACATAGCCAATCTAGCCATAGTGATTCATTTAGTTGGAGCTTACCAAGTCTATTGCCAACCACTCTTTGCTTTCGTTGAGAAAGAAGCTTCAAAGAGGTATCCAGAGAGTAAGTTCATCACAAAGGAGACCAAGATCCACATCTTTCCTGGGTCCAAGCCTTTCAATTTGAATCTCTTTAGGCTTGTTTGGAGGACGGTCTTTGTGATTACAACAACGTTGATCTCAATGATTATGCCTTTCTTTAACGACGTGCTTGGTCTCTTGGGGGCCATTGGTTTTTGGCCTCTAACGGTTTACTTCCCTGTGGAAATGTATATTGTACAAAAGAATGTGCCTAGATGGGGCACAAGATGGGTTTGTCTTCAAGCCTTGAGTTTGGCTTGTCTTGTTGTGTCTGTAGCCGCAGCCGCTGGATCTGTAGTTGGGATTGTTACTGATCTCAAGAGTTACAAACCTTTCAAGACGGATTTCTGAGAGCCTATGGATGAAATTAGAATTGGATGTTGTAATGTTATCTTTCAATTAGTTTAATTAACTTTGCTCAAGTGTTCATTATAACAATCTTGTTTTTTCCACCGAGAGCTTGGGTTGAGATTTGCAGAAGAATAAGAAGAGAACAAAAAGAAAAACAAGAACGTCACGCATAACTTTAATCCATTTCAGATCTCTATGTGAGTTTGATAAGTGTCTCCTAGGGATTTGAGTGTTAAGTATAGAAGGCTTTTTAAGCGGGGTTCTTAACTTATAATTTCACGTTTTTTTTTTTTTTTTTTTTTTTTTTTTTTTTTTTTACTTTTCCCGTTAAGAGACGGTTTAAATAAGAGACGGTTCTTAGGTTTTCTTAGTTAAAAGTTAAGAAACGTCTCTTAGAAAAACTAAGAACCCTATGCTAAGAGACATGCAATAAACATGCCCTAAGTGGCTATTCGGTGTGTGCCCGCAATTTTCAAGGTAGTTATATTATAAAAATATATATTATGTTTACACTATTATAATTTTTGAATAATAATTAGAAATTTTAATATTTTAATTTTTAATTTCAAATAGTTGGATAATCAGAAATTTCAATATATATTTTTAGAAGATTAGTGAGATTTAAAATAGTTCAAAAACATAAACCTTAGTCATTAAAATATTTCTCTTACAAAAAACAATATTATAATTAATTTAGATAATTGGTTGTAGAATTACTTTATATTTTATTTTAACACATGAAAAACTGGAAATACTATAGTTTCAAAAGAAAAAGAGTGTTTTTTTGATATAGTTCCAATAGGACAATTATATTTTTCATCTTCGATTTTAACAATTATAAAAGTGGTAATTTCTCAATTTATCTTAATGTTTTAAAAACACATAAAACTAACTAGTTCACATTGTAGTAACACAAAAATACATATATCTCGACAAAAAAAATAAAAATTAAATCATTAAAATATAAAATAACCAAGAACACAACAATTATATTTTATTATTTTCCCTCATATTTTTATTTATGTTTCCTTTCATTTTTCCTATTAAAAATAAGCATGCTAATTATATTATACTAAAAGCTATATAAATTATATTCATAGAATATTAATTCTAGAAAATCTTGTTTTTGATTAATACAATTTTAAATGACTTACTATATAACAGTTTTAATGGAATTACCATAAAAAATGACTTACCATATAATAATTTTAATTCATTTGTTTATATTGATTTATGAATTAAATATAAAAATCTTGTTTAATATAATTCTAAATAATTTACCATAATTTTTTTTTTTTTAAATATAAAAATATTTTAATCATTTATAAAAGTGATAAATCATATATGATATCACATTGTTATTGGAAAATGATTGGAATTTTTTTAAATTATATATTTGACTGTTTCACATTCATTTGATATATTTTTAGAATATATATAGCGAATGAGTGAGTTTAATTAAGATAAATTGCCAAGAATAATATAAGTTAAGTACCACTTTGCAAAAATACACATTATCTCAAATATATTAACATTTGAGTTTACACTTTAATGATTATTGTTTAGGGTTTAGTGTTAAATGTGTGAGATTGAGTTTCTAATTTTTTTATATATATTTAGAAAAATTAGTTAAGTCTATTTCATTAAAAAATTAAGGTATTTTTGAAAATTGTCATTCATTAAAGGTAAATTTGCAAAGTAGTATCAAACTTGTGGTAGAATTACAATTTTTCCCTTCAATTAGTATTATTAGGTTTAGATTAATTAGTTTTCTAAAATCTATGATTTATTGTATTTACTACTAATATAATTATATTAAAAATCATTTTTTTTAATTTTTTTATATAATATCATATGTGCTTATATTTATATTATCATCTTATATAATGTAATCTATGATATTTAATTCATTTATATAAATAAAATATTTTAATTCATTTATATTGAATATGTTTAATTATTTTTGGAAACATAGACTAAATTAGGTAATTTTAGGATTGATTTTATTTTAAAAACTTTTATTAAATAAATAAAAAAATAAAAAACTATCAATCAATTAAATTATAACAATTAATTGATGAGATCTTTTTTAAGCGACAAATCAGTAGAAATAATTAAAGTGACTTCCCAATTAATATATAACTAGGTGACCGGTCCGCACCCTGTGCGGTCATAAACAAATTCAAATTATGGATTAAGTAGTACAAAGTTTTAGCAGTAACGGATTTTATATCAGAAGACCACCTTCTTTGGGAGAAAGCATCAGGCACAGGAAAATGTTGGTACTCGATATTTAATACGAACGAGATGGAACAAAGTAAATTCAGTATCAAGAGGTAGTCGTTCCGGTATGCATAATTGCAACATCCTAAAATAATTTGTGTGTTTAAGAAGATATTTTATTTTCCAAATCTGGAATTAATAGTGTATAGTTTTAGAAGTAACATATTTTATATTATCACTAATTAGAATTGTTTTGTATATGTGTTGTAAGTCGTTATTTTAGGTAAAATTATTATTATGTTTTATTTTTTTGAAAATTTTATGTAGACATATTAAAAGAAAATATAATAAAATTGAAAGTATTATCCATAAATTATATCAAGTATGAAGTACTTGATCAAGTATGAAGTACTTGTCTCGATAATGAAAACAACTTCCATTAGAAACCTGCAAAAAATGTATTTAATTTTGTAAGCAAGTGGAAGTGTTACATAATTTGAAATATTTATTATTTTCTATTCTTTATTGAACAGAAAAAAATATTAAAGTGACATACCATGATCGGAATAGTCGCAAAACTGATTGGCAATGAAATACTATCGATCTTCATACTCATCACTACCCATCTGGCAAATTCCAAGAATAAATAATTGTAACAGTTTATATATTTTAAAAAAAATTATTGGAAAAAAGTAGATAACAATTACGTACCTGTCCGACCAAAAGGAATATTCCATCGACCATGAGTGGATAAAGACTAACCAAGACTTTCCTTTTCCTTGTTGGATAATGTTTACCTTTTCCATGTTTATCTAGGAATGTTATCTTTCCATTTATGTTAATGACGGTCTAATGTAATCCCTATATAAAGGGAACCTCCATCGAGTTCATTCAAGAAGAATCATAAGTTCCCCCCATTCTTTTCTTAACACGTTATCAGCACGATACGTCTCTCTAAAAACCCTAAGCTTTATTCAAAACCCATAAACCTAAAGTCGGCCGCCAAGAACCCTAATTCTAAATCCCATCGATTCAATCTCATCATCACCATCCAAGCTTTCTACATCTAAAGGATTCGAGCTCTTTCTTTCTAAATCGGAGAAACCCTAGCCGATAGGAAGCACATCCGATCAATCGGCCAATCCGATACACCCGACTACACGCATACACCCGGCTACACCGCGGTACTCGATAGCACACACCCGTGGACACCCGAAGAGCACCCGATACACACCAATCACCCGACTGCAATCCGTGTGCACTCGATACGAACAAGTGTTCATTATAACAATCTTGTTTTTTCCACCGAGAGCTTGGGTTGAGATTTGCAGAAGAATAAGAAGAGAACAAAAAGAAAAAGAAGAACGTCACGCATAACTTTAATCCATTTCAGATCTCTATGTGAGTTGATAAGTGTCTCCTAGGGATTTGAGTGTTAAGCATATAAGCCTATATTTATCCACTCTCTATTAAGCGGGATTATTAACTTATAATTTCACATTTTTTATTTTTCTTTATTTTTTCTTTTAGTTTTCCCGTTAAGAGACGTATCTTATTTAAGAGACGGTTCTTAGGTTTTCTTAGTTAAAAGTTAAGAAACGTCTCTTAGAAAAACTAAGAACCCTATGCTAAGAAACCTGCAATAAACATGCCCTAAGTGGCTATTCGGTGTGTGCCCGCAATTCTCCAGGTAGTTATATTATATCAAAAATATATATTATGTTTACACTATTATAATTTTTGAATAATAATTAGAAATTTTAATATTTTAATTTTTAATTTCAAATAGTTGGATAATCAGAAATTTCAATATATATTTTTAGAAGATTAGTGAGATTTAAAATAGTTCAAAAACATAAACCTTAGTCATTAAAATATTTCTCTTACAAAAAACAATATTATAATTAATTTAGATAATTGGTTGTAGAATTATTTTATATTTTATTTTAACACATGAAAAACTGGAAATACTATAGTTTCAAAAGAAAAAGAGTGTTTTTTTGATATAGTTCCAATAGGACAATTATATTTTTCATCTTCGATTTTAACAATTATAAAAGTGGTAATTTCTCAATTTATCTTAATGTTTTAAAAACACATAAAACTAACTAGTTCACATTGTAGTAACACAAAAATACATATATCTCGACAAAAAAAATAAAAATTAAATCATTAAAATATAAAATAACCAAGAACACAACAATTATATTTTATTATTTTCCCTCATATTTTTATTTATGTTTCCTTTCATTTTTCCTATTAAAAATAAGCATGCTAATTATATTATACTAAAAGCTATATAAATTATATTCATAGAATATTAATTCTAGAAAATCTTGTTTTTGATTAATACAATTTTAAATGACTTACTATATAACAGTTTTAATGGAATTACCATAAAAAATGACTTACCATATAATAATTTTAATTCATTTGTTTATATTGATTTATGAATTAAATATAAAAATCTTGTTTAATATAATTCTAAATAATTTACCATAATTTTTTTTTTTTTAAATATAAAAATATTTTAATCATTTATAAAAGTGATAAATCATATATGATATCACATTGTTATTGAAAAATGATTAGAATTTTTTTAAATTATATATTTGACTGTTTCACATTCATTTGATATATTTTTAGAATATATATAGCGAATGAGTGAGTTTAATTAAGATAAATTACCAAGAATAACATAAGTTAAGTACCACTTTGCAAAAATACACATTATCTCAAATATATTAACATTTGAGTTTACACTTTAATGATTATTGTTTAGGGTTTAGTGTTAAATGTGTGAGATTGAGTTTCTAATTTTTTTATATATATTTAGAAAAATTAGTTAAGTCTATTTCATTAAAAAATTAAGGTATTTTTGAAAATTGTCATTCATTAAAGGTAAATTTGCAAAGTAGTATCAAACTTGTGGTAGAATTACAATTTTTCCCTTCAATTAGTATTATTAGGTTTAGATTAATTAGTTTTCTAAAATCTATGATTTATTGTATTTACTACTAATATAATTATATTAAAAATCATTTTTTTTAATTTTTTATATAATATCATATGTGCTTATATTTATATTATCATCTTATATAATGTAATCTATGATATTTAATTCATTTATATAAATAAAATATTTTAATTCATTTATATTTAATATGTTTAATTATTTTTTGGAAACATAGACTAAATTAGGTAATTCTAGGATTGATTTTCTTTTAAATTTTTTTATTAAATAAATAAAAAAATAAAAAACCATCAATCAATTAAATTATAACAATTAATTGATGAGCTCTTTTTTAAGCGACACATCAGTAGAAATAATTAAAGTGACTTCCCAATTAATATATAACTAGGTGACCGGTCTGCACCCTGTGCGTGCATAAACAAATTCAAATTATGGATTAAGTAGTATAAAGTTTTAGCAGTAACGGATTTTATATCATAAGACCACCGTCTTTAGGAGAAAGCATCAGGCACAAGAAAATGTTGATACTCGATATTTTATACGAACGAGATGGAACAAAGTAAATTCAGTATCAAGAGGTAGTCGTTCCGGTATGCATAATTGCAACGTCCCAAAATAATTTGTGTGTTTAAGAAGATATTTTATTTTCCAAATCTGGAATTAATAGTGTATAGTTTTAGAAGTAACATATTTTATATTATCACTAATTAGAATTGTTTTGTATATGTGTTGTAAGTCGTTATTTTAGGTAAAAATATTATTATGTTTTATTTTTTTGAAAAGTTTATGTAGACATATTAAAAGAAAATATAATAAAATTGAAAATATTATCCATAAATTATATCAAGTATGAAGTACTTGTCTCGATAATGAAAACAACTTCCATTAGAAACATGCAAAAAAAATGTATTTAATTTTGTAAGCAAGTGGAAGTGTTACATAATTTGAAATATTTATTCTTTTCTATTCTTTATTGAACAGAAAAAAATATTAAAGTGACATACCATGATCGGAATAGTCGCAAAACTGATTGGCAATGAAATACTATCGATCTTCATACTCATCACTACCCATCTGGCAAATTCCAAAAATAAATAATTGTAACAGTTTATATATTTAAAAAAAAATATTGGAAAAAAGTAGATAACAATTAAGTACCTGT
>CAJHQQ010002521.1:0-63142 GCA_905132885.1 Moricandia moricandioides
AACTGTACGAATACCTCCTTCTTGATCATTCTTCTGCCTTCATCATCCTTTCTTAAATTGTCTCTATTTGCTTCTTCATCTCAATACTAATATTATAGGAGTTATGATGAAGAAGTTATCTCACTTTCAACCTAAGTGATTCAAGTTTACCCTGTTCTGAAATTTGACAATGTCTTCTTGATTCTGATCAAACCAGAATGAATCACGACCTAAGAAGCTTGAATTGGACTCATAAATTACTGGAGAATCTTGCTGAAGTTTCACCAATGTCGTAGAAGTTATGATGAAGAAGTTATCCCACTTTTAACTGAAGTGATTCCAGTTTACCTTGTTTGGAGATTTGGCAATTTCTTCTCGATTCTAATAAAACCACAATGAATCACGATATAAGAAGCTTGATTTGGAATCATAATCAGTGGATAACCACCCTGAAGTTGAATCAATATCATAGTTGTTATGATGAAGAAGTTATCCCACTTTCAACCTAAGTGATTCTAGTTTACCCAATTTGGAGATTTGGCAATTTCTTCTTGATTCTAATCAAACCAGAATGAATCACGGTCTAAGAAGATTGAATTGTACTCATAAATCAGTGGAGAATCACGCTGAAGTTGAACCAATATTGTAGAAGTAATGATGAAGAAGTTATCCCACTTTTAACCGAAGTGATTCTAGTTTACCATGTTTGGAGATTTGAAAATTTCTTCTTGATTCTAATAAACCAGAATTAATCACGATGTAAAAATATTGATTTCAGATCATAAATCAGTTTAGAATCATCCTGAAGTTGAATCAATATCATAGGAGTTAGGATGAAGAAATTATCCCACGTTTAACCGACGTGATACCATTTTCCCCTCTCTGGAAACTTGGAAATTTCTTCTTGATTCTAATCAAACCAGAATGAATCATGATAAAGGAAGATTTATTTAGACTAATAGTCAGTGGATAATAACGCTGAAGTTGAATCAATATGGTAGGAGATAGGATGAAGAAGTTATCCCACTTTCAACCGAAGTGATTCCAGTTTACCATGTTTGGAGATTTAGAAATTTCTTCTTAATTCTAATCAAACCAGAATGAATCAAGATGTAAGAAGCTTGATTTAGACTCATAATCAGTGGATAATCACCCTGAAGTTGAATCACTACTATAGGAGTTAGGATGATGAAGTTATCTCACTTTCAACTGAAGTGATTCTAGTTTACCATGTTTGGAGATTTGACAATTTCTTCTTCATTCTAATCAAACCCGAATTAATAACTATTTAAGAAATTGATTTGGACTCATAAATCAGTGAGAATCACCCTGAACTTAAGCAGTTAGGATCAATAATGTATCCCACTTTCAACCGACGTGATTCCAGTTTACCCTGTTTGGAGATTTGGCAATTTCTTCTTGATTCTAATCAAACCGGAATGAATCACGATATAAAATCTTGAATTTGACTCATAAATCAGGGGATAATCACCATGAAGTTGAACTAATATCATTGGAGTTATGATGAAGAATTTATCTCACTTTCAACCTAAATGATTCCAGTTTACCCTATTTGAAGATTTGGCAATTTCTTCTTGATTCTAGCCAAACCATAATGAATCACAATCTAAGAAGATTGACTTGGACTCATAAATCAGTGGAGAATCACGCTGAAGTTTAACTAATATCGTAGAAGTTATGATGAAAAATTTATCCCACTTTTAACCGAAGTGATTCTAGTTAACCCTGTTTGGAGATTTGAAAATTTCTTCTTAATTCTAATAAACAAGAATGAATCACAATGTAAAAATATTGATTTCGGACCCTAAATCAGTGTAGGATCACCCTGAAATTGAATCAATATTGTAGGAGTTATGATGAAGAAGTTATCTCACTTTCAACCTAAGTGATTCCATTTTACCCTCTTTGTAGACTTGGCAATTTGTTCTTCATTCTAATCACACCAGATTGAATCACGACAAAATAAGCTTGATCTGGACTAATAGTTAGTGGATAATAACCCTGAAGTTGAATCAATATGATAGGAGTTAGGATGAAGAAGTTATCCCACTTTCAACCGAAGTGATTCCAGTTTTCCCTGTTTGGAGATTTAGAAATTTCTTCTTTATTCTAATCAAACCAGAATGAATCAAGATGAAAAAAGCTTGATATAGAATCATAATCAGTGGATAATCACCCAGAAGTTAAATCAATATCATAGGAGTTAGGATGAAGAAGTTCTCCCACTTCCAACCGAAGTGATTCCAGTTTACCTTGTTTGGTGATTTAGCAATTTCTTCTTCGTTCTAATCAAACCAGAATGAATCACGCTGTAAGAAGTTTGATTTGGACTCATAAATTAGTGGAGAATCACCCTGAATTTGAATAAATATCATAGGAGTTAGGATGAATAAGTTGTCCCACTTTCAACCGACGTGATTCCAGTTTACCCTGTTTGGATATTTGGAAATTTCATCTTGATTATAATAAAATCAGAATGAATCACGATTTAAGAAGCTTTATTTCGACCCATAGTCAGTGGATAATCACCCTGAAGTTGAATCAATATGATAGGAGTTAGGATGAAGAAGTAATCCCATTTTCACCCGAACTGATTCCAGTTTACCCTGTTTTGAGATTTGAGAATTTCTTCTTGATTCTTATCAAACCAGAATGAATAAAGATGTAAGAAGCTTTATTTAGACTCATTAATCAGTGGATAATCACCCTGAAATTGAAAAAATATCATAGGAGTTACGATGAAGAAGTTATCCCATTTTAAACCGAAGTGATTCCAGTTTACCATGTTTTGAGATTTGGAAATTTCTTCTTGATTCTAATCAAACCAGAATTAATCACGATGTAAGAAGCTTGGTTTGGACTCATAAATCAGTGGAGAATCACCCTGAAGTTTAATCATTATCGTAGGAGTTAGGATGAAAAGTTATCCCACTTTCAACCGACGTGATTCTAGTTTACCCTGTTTGGAGATTTGGCAATTTCTTCTTGATTCTAATGAAACTAAAATGAATCAAGATGTCAGAAACTTGATTTGTACTCATAAATAAGTGTCGAATTACCGTAAAGATTTATCAATATCATAGGAGTTAGGATTAAAAAGTTATCCCCCTTTCAACCTAAGTAATTCCAGTTTACCTTGTTAGGAGATTTGGTAATTTCTTCTTCATTCTAATCAAACCAGAATGAATCACAATCTAATAAGCTTAATTTCTATTCATAAATCAGGGGATAATCACCCTGAAGTTGAACTAATATCATAGGAGTTATGATGAAAAAATTATCTCACATTCAACCGAAGTGATTCCAGTTTACCCTGTTTGGAAATTTGGCAATTAATTTTTGATTCTAATCAAACCATAATGAATCACGATGTAAGATGATTGATTTCGAGAAATAAATCAGGGGATAATCACCCTGAATTTAAACTAATATCATATGAGTTATGATGAAGAAGTTATCCCACTTTTAACCAAAGTGATTCTCGTTTACCCTGTTTGGATATTTGGCAATTTCTTCTGTATTCTAATGAAACTAAAATGAATCAAGATGTCAGAAACTTGATTTGGACTCATAAATAAGTGTCGAATTACCGTAAAGGATAATCAATATCATAGGAGTTAGGATTAAAAAGTTATCCCCCTTTCAACCTAATTAATTATAGTTTACCTTGTTTGGATATTTGGTAATTTCTTCTTCATTCTAATCAAAACAGAATGAATCACAATCTAATAAGCTTAATTTATATTCATAAATCAGGGGATAATCACCCTGAAGTTGAACTAATATCATAGGAGTTATGATGAAAATATTATCTCACATTCAACCGAAGTGATTCCAGTTTACCCTATCTGAAAATTTGGCAATTTATTTTTGATTCTAATCAAACCAGAATGAATCACGATGTAAGAAGATTGATTTTGAGAAATAAATCAGGGGATAATCACCCTGAATTTGAACTAATATCATATGAGTTATGATGAAGAAGTTATCCCACTTTTAACCAAAGTGATTCTCGTTTACCCTGTTTGGAGATTTGGCAATTTCTTCTTGATTCTAATGAAACTAGAATGAATTAAGATTTAAGAAGCTTTATTTGGACTCATAAATCAGTGGCTAATCACCTTAAAGGTTAATCAATATCATAGGAGTTAGGATTAAAAAGTTATCCCACTTTCAACCTAAGTGATTACAGTTTACCCTCTTTGGAGATTTGGCAATTTCTTCTTTATTCTAATCAAACAAGAATGAATCACGATCTAAGAAGCTTAACTTGCAATCATGAATCAGTGTAGAATCAAGCTGAAGTTGAAACAATATCGTAGAAGTTATGATGAAAAAGTTATCTCACTTTTAACCGAAGTGATTCTAGTTTATCATGTTTGGAGATTTGGTAATTTCTTCTTGATTTTAATCAAACCAGAATTGATCACGATGTAAGAAGCTTTATTTGGACTCATAAATCAGTGGAGAATCACCCAGAAGTTGAATCATTATCGTAGGAGTTAGGATGAAAAGTTATCCCACTTTCAACCGACGTGATTCCAGTTTACCATGTTTGGAGATTTGGCAATTTCTTCTTGATTCTAATCAAATCAGAATGAATCACGATCTAAGAAGCTTGATTTATACTCATAAATCAGGGGATGATAACCTCGAAGTTGAACTAATATCATAGGAGTTAGGATGAAGAAATTATCTCACAATCAACCGAAGTGATTCCAGTTTACCATGTTTGCAGATTTGGCAATTTATTCTTGATTCTAATTAAACCAAAATGAATGAATATGTCAGAAGCTTTTTTTAGACTCATAATCAGTAGATAATCATCCTGAATTTGAATTAATATCATAGGAGTTAGGATGAAGAAGTTATCCCACTTTCAACCGAAGTGATTCCAGTTTACCCTGTTTGGAGATTTAGTCATTTCTTTTTTATTCTAATCAAACCAGAAATAATCCCGATCTAAGATTCTTGATTTGGAATCATAAATCAGTGGAGAATCACCCTGAAGTTGAATCATTATCGTAGGAGTTAGAATGAAAAGTTATCCCACTTTCAACCGACGTGATTCTAGTTTAACATGTTTGGTGATTTTGCAATTTCTTCTTGATTCTAATCAAACCAGAATGAATCACGATCAAATAAGCTTAATTTCTACTCATTAATCAGGGGATAATCACCCTGAAGTTGAAGTAATATCATAGAAGTTATGATGAAGAAATTATCTCACATTCAACCGAAGTGATTCCAGTTTACCCTGTTTGTAAATTTGGCAATTTATTTTTGATTCTAATCAAACAAGAATGAATCACGATGTATGAACCTTGATTTCTAGAAATAAATCAGGGGATAATCACCCTGAATTTGAACTAATATCATAGGAGTTATTATGAAGAAGTTATCCCACTTTTAACCGAATTGATTCCAGTTTACCCTGTTTGGAGATTTGGAAACAAGATGTCAGAAAATGAAACTAAAATGAATCACGATGTCAGAAAATTGATTTGGACTCATAAATCAGTGGCGAATTACCTTAAAGGTTAATCAATATCATAGGAGTTAGGATTAAAAAGTTATCCCACTTTCAACCTATGTAATTCCAGTTTACCTTGTTTGGAGATTTGGCAATTTCTTTTTTATTCTAATCAAACCAGAATGAATCACGATCTAAGAAGCTTGACTTGGACTCATAAATCAGTGGAGAATCACGTTGAAGTTCAACCAATATCTTAGAAGTTATGATGAAGAAGTTATCCCATTTTTAACCAAAGTTACTTTAATTTACCCGGTTTGAAGATTTGGCTATTTCTTCTTAATTCTAATCAAATTAGAATTAATAACGATCTAAGAAGCATGATTTCGACTCCTAAATCAGGGGATAATCACCCTGAAATTGAACTAATATTATAGGAGTTATGATGAAGAAGTTATCCCAATTATAACCGAAGTGATTCCATTTTACCCTGTTTGGAGATTTGACATTTTTTTCTTGATTCTAATCAAACTAGAATGAATCACGATGTAAGAAGATTTTTTAAGACTAATAATAAGTGCATAAAAACCCTTAATTTGAGTCAATATGAGAAGAGTTAGGATGAAGAAGTTATCCCACTTTCAACCGACGTGATTCCAGTTTACCATGTTTGGAGATTTGGCAATTTCTTATCGATTCTTATCAAACCAGAATGAATCAAGATCTAAGAAGCTTTATTTCTACTCATAAATCAGGGGATGATCACCCTGAAGTTGAACTAATATCATAAAAGTTAGGATGAAGATATTATCTCACATTCAACCGAAGTTATTCCAGTTTACGCTGTTTGGAGATTTGGCAATTTATTCTTCATTCTAATCAACCCCAAATGAATCAATATGTAAGAAGCTTTTCTAGACTAATAATAAGTGGATAATCACCCTGGAGTTGGATTAATATCATAGGAGTTAGGAAGAAGAAGGTATCCCACTTTCAACCGAATGATTCCAGATTATCCTATTTGGAGATTTGGAAATTTCTTCTTGATTCTAATCAAACCAGAATGAATCACGATGTAAGAAGCTTGATTTGGACTCATAAATCAAGTGATGATCACCCTGAAGTAGAACTAAGATCATAAGCGTTATGATGAAGAAGTTATCTCACTTTCAACCTAAGTGAGATAATGAATCACGATCTAAGAATCTTGACTAGGACTCATAAATCAGTGGAGAATCACACTGAAGTAGAACCAATATCGTAGAAGTTATGATGAAGAAGTTATCCCACTTTTAACCGAAGTGATTATAGGTTACCCTATTTGGAGATTTGGAAATTTCTTCTTTATTTTTACCAAACCAGAATGAATAACGATCTAAGAAGCTTTATTTCGACTCATAAATCAGTGGATAATCACCGTGAAATTGAACTAATATCATAGGAGTTATGATGAAGAAGTTATCCTAGTTTTAACCATTGTTATTCCAGTTTACCCTGTTTGGAGATTTGGCAATTCCGTCTTGATTCTAATCAAACCATAATGAATCATGATGTAAGAAGCTTGATTTAAACTCATAATAAGTGAATAAACACCCTGAAGTTGAATCAATAGGATAGGAGTTAGGATAAAGAAGTTATCCTTATTTCAACCGAAGTGATTTTAGTTTAACATGTTTGGATATTTGGCAATTTCCTCTTGATTCTGACTAAACCAGAATGAATAAAGATGTAATAAGCTTTATTTGGACTCATAAATCAGTGGATAATCACACTAAAGTTGAACAAATATCATAGAAGTTTTGATGAAGAAGTTATCCGACTTTTAACCAAAGTGATTCCAGTTTACCCTATTTGGAGATTTGGCTATTTCTTCTTGATTCTAATCAAACCAGAATGAATCACGATTTAATAATATTGATTTGAACTCATAAATTAGTGTATAATCACCATGAAGTTGAATCAATATCGTAGGAGTTAGTATGAAGAAGTCATCCCACTTTGAACCAACGTGATTCTAGTTTACGATGTTTGGAGATTTGGTAATTTCTTCTTGATTCTAAAACAAACCACAATGAATCACATCTAAGAAGCTTGATTTCGACTCAAACATCAGTGGGTAATCACCCTGAAGTTTAACAAATATCATAAGAGTTATGATGAAGAAGTTAAGCCACTTTTCACCGAAGTGATTCCAATTTACCCTATTTGGAGATTTGGCAATTTCTTCTTGATTCTAATGAAGCCAGGATGAATCAAGATTTAATAAGCTTGATTTGGACTCATTAATATGTGACTAATAACCCTGAAGGTTAATCAATATCATAGGAGTTCAGATTAAGAAGTTATTGCGCTTCTAATCGACGTGATTACAATTTACTCTTTTTGGAGATTTTGAAATTTCTTCTTGTTTCTAATCATACATTAATTTATCAAGATGTAAGAAGCTTGATTTGGACTCATAAATCAGTGGAGAATAACCCTGAAGTTGAATCAATATCATAGGAGTTAGGATGAAGAATTTATCGCACTTTCAACCTAAGTGATTCCAGTTTACCCTTTTTGGATATTTGGAAATTTCTTCTTGATTCTAATCTAACAAGAATGAATCAAGATGTACAAATCTTTATTTGGATTCATAAATCAAGGAATAATCACCCTGAATTTGAATCAATATCATAGGAGTTATGATGAAGAAGTTATCTCACATTCAACCAAATTGATTCCATTTTACCCTGTTTGGAGATTTGGCAATTTATTCTCGATTCTAATAAAACCACAATGAATCACGATGTCAGAAGGTTAATTTCGACTCATAAACCAGTGGATAATCACCCAAAGTTTAATCAATATCATAGGAGTTAGGATGAAGAAGTTATACCAATTTCAACCGAAGTGATTCTAGTTTACCATGTTTGGAGATTTGGAAATTTATTCTTGATTCTAATCAAACAAGAATGAATGAGGATGTAAGAATCTTGATTTGGAACCATAAATCAAGGGATAATCACCCTGAATTTGAACTAATATCATAGGAGTTATGAAGAAGAAGTTATCCCACATTCAACATAAGTGATTCCAGTTTACCATGTTTGTATATTTGGGAATTTCTTATTTATTCTAATCAAACCAAAATGAATCAAGATGTAATAAGCTTGATTTCGGATCATAAATCAGTGTATAATCACCCTGAAACTGAATCAATATCATAGGAGTTAGGATGAATAATTTATCCCACGTTTAACCGCGTGATTCCAGTTTACCCTGTTTGGAGACTTGGCAATTTCTTCTTGATTCCAATCAAACCAGAATGAATCACGATGTAAGAGCTTGATTTAGACTCATAATCAGTGGATAATCACCCTGAAGTTGAGCAAATATCATAGGAGTTACGATCAATAAGTTATCCCACTTTTAACAGAAGTGATTCCAGTTTATCATGTTTGGAGATTTGGCAATTTCTTCTTGATTCTTATCAAACCAGAATGAATCACGATGTAAAGATTGATTTGCACTCATAAATAAGTGTATAATCACTGATGTTGAATCAATATCATAGGAGTTACGATGAAGAAGTTATCCCACTTTTAACCGAAGTGATTCGAGTTTTCCCTATTTGGAGATTTGGCAATTTCTTCTGAGAGTTTAAAAAGATTTAAGCTAAAGATTGTGAAGAACCATGAAGAGCAATTGAAGACCAATGAATAATGATAGGAGAGAATCTGAGAGAGAGAGGGAGAGAGAGAGAGAGAGAGAGAGAGAGAGAGAGAGAGAGAGAGAGAGAGAGTAGTGAGGGAAAATATATTTCCATGCCTTTCTTAGTTTTTGATACATGTCTATATATAGACCAGACAATATATAATAATCAGACAAATTTGAATAAAGAAAAGAATAAATTAATGGGACTGAGGAATGGCAGGGACAGTCTGAGGAGGGGCAGAGGAACGTCCAGCAATGATGGAAAGGGACAAGAGCTAAATGGTCCACTCTCCTTAACACCACCCGTGACTTCTCTCCCTAATGTTCTTCTGCCTCCAGTCGACATCCTCTTAGGTTCTGAATAGATTAAACTTTCGTTCTTCTTCCTTTCTTCTCAAGTTAAACCTTCTCTTGTCTTACAAGTCAAGTTAGATCACTCCTTGAAAGTTAGGTCACTCCTTTACCTAACTGTACGGACAAGTGATGATTTTATGCTTGATCATTCTGGATGTTCCTCATGCCTTGATTTATTCTTAACTGTCATTTATGTCTTCATGTCAACACTCCCCCTCAAGCTTGACCATATGAACTGGTCAAGCTTGGATTCCATGAAACATTCCCTCATTAAAACTTTTACTTGGAAAAACCACTTGGAATAAAAACCATGTAAAGGAATAAAAGTAGAACATTTCATGGTAAGAGGATCAGTGACATGAGATGTCTATGAGTCGTAGCTTAGGATGAATGAACCCACAAACCTTGATGTTTGTTGCCTTACTGAATAGGTCAGCCAATTGATCTTCACTTCTTGGGTAGCATGGAAGAATCACTTGCTGCTCTACTGCTTGTCTTGCCTTGTGGCAGTCTACTTCTATGTGCTTTGTCCTCTCATGGAAGACTGAGTTTAATGCAATGTGAATAGCCGCTTGATTGTCACAATGCATTGTCATTGGTGTTGTGATTTCTATCTGCAAGTCTTTGGGTAGTCCTTTGATCCATATATGCTCACTATTTAGCTTCCTCATGGCCCTATATTCGGCCTCAGCACTTGAGCATGACACCACCTTCTGTTTCTTGGTCTTCCATGTGACTAGATTGCCTCCAATGAAGGTACAATATCCAGTGGTTGATCTCCAATCAGTTCTGTTTCCAGCCCAACCTACATCACAATATCCCACCATTTCAGTTATTCCATTGCTAGCCATCCATATACCTTGACCAGGAGCTTCTCTCAAGTATCTCAAGATCCTCTCTACCATGTGCCAATGATGAAATGTAGGTGTTTGCATATGCTGACTGACTTGGTTCACATCAATGCATACATCAGGTCGAGTTATGGTCAGATATATGAGTTTTCCAACCATTCTTCTATACTTCTTGATATCCTCAAATGGAGTAGCATCAAACTCCCCCTCTCGCAGTACCTTGTAGCCTTCCTCTAATGGAGTCTTGGCCTGTCTACCACCAAGGTTTCCTGCCTCATTTAAAATGTCCAGTGTGTACTTCCTTTGGGATAAGAAAAGCCCTTCTTTTGAGCGGCACATTTTAATCCCTAAGAAGTACTTTAACTCTCCCAAATCCTTAATATCAAATGCAGTTTTGAGAAAGGTTTTGGTTGTGAGTATACCTTTCTTGTTGCTACCAGTGATAATGATATCATCTACATTCACCAAGATCAACACAATACCTAGTTGACTGGTTAGAGTGAATAGGGAGTGATCTGCCTCTGATTTTACGAACACTCTTCCATTAAAAGTTGCACTCAGTTGTGGTACCGGACTCTAGGAGATTTTTTCAAGCCATATATTGCCTTCTTCAGCCTCAAAACATTCCATGGTTTGACCATGCTCTCTAACCCAGGAGGTGGCCTCATTTAAAATTCATCTTCCAATTCTCCTTGGAGGAATGAATTCTTCACATCCATCTGCCATAGGTCCCACTCAAGGTTGACAGCAAGAGATAGACGAATCCTATGGTGTGAAACTTGGCCACTGGTGCAAAGGTATCCAGATAATCTTCCCCATATACTTGAATGTAACCTCTTGCCACAAGTCTTGTCTTGTTCCTCTCTGGTTTTCCATTAGCAAGATACTTGATTGTGTATAGTAGGTGACTTGTCACTGCCTTCTTACCCTTAGGGAGTTCAGTTTCAAACCATTTATCATTCTTAATCATGGCACCAATATCATCACCAACAGATTGTCGCCACTCCTCATGTTGCATAGCTTCTTCATATGATTTTGGAATGTAATGAGCATCCAATTCCCCAATGAAGAGTTGATGCTTTTTTGGATATTGAGCAAGGGAGCATACTGCACTTATTGGATGAACCACAACTTCAGCATTGAAGTAAACGCTTGTGTTAATCCAGTTTGAGGCCGGCTTCCTGATCCTTGTAATTCTTCTCAATGGTTGTATTCGATCAGGTTCTGGGTCAATTTCTTCACTAGGCTCTCCCATTTGAGTCTCAGATAGAACTTCATCAGATGGCACTCCATCTTGATCATTAGCTATTGAGTTCTCCTCAGGTTGTGTTTGAGATTCAGATTGATCACCACTTTCATTGCTCCCCTCATGACCAGGATGAGTGACTCTAATGTCTTCCTCAGCCTCTGGAACAGTATGGGTGGGAACCTCCTTGGCTGGTTCAGGTACTTTTGGTAAACTGATGCCTAGCCTTTCCATAATAACTCTCAGATTGTTAGCTCTATCCGAGGCAAGATTGAGATAGATCCTTGAGCTCTTCCCAACTCTTCTCATCACAATAACCTCTTGATTCCATGACCTTAACATCTATGGATACTAGAACTCTCCTTGTTTCTGGAACATAACACTTGTAGCCTTTCTGATGCATGGAGTATCCAATATTATTTCCTTTGTGCTTCTAGCCTCTAGCTTGTTGTGTAGATCTCCTGGAAACAAGACAGAACACACACACCCAAACACACGTAAATGGTCTATAGATGGCTTAGTTTGGTTAATTACCTCATAAGGAGTAGAATCAAGAAGTATTTTGGTGGGTGTGCGGTTTATCAGGTTGGTGGCTGTAACCACTGCATCTCCCCAAAACTTCTTAGGTACATTTGTATGAAACATTATGCTCCTGGCTACTTCTATCAGGTGTCTATTCTTAGTTTCTGCCACGCCATTTTGCCGAGATGTGTGTAAGGGCAGCTGGTTTGGTGTATGATTCCATGTGTGGCTAGATGTTGTTTGAAGGTTGTGCAAGTGTATTAACCACCATTATATGATCTAAGAATCTTCATCTTAACATTGAAATGGTTAGTGATATAGCTCTGAAAAATTTTAAATGCTTCTAACACCCTATCTTTTGATTGCAACAAGGTGATCCATGTGTACTTAGATTTCTCATCTATAAATGTCAGAAAGTACCTATGTTGTTCTCTAGATGCACATGGGGCAGTCCACACATAAGAATGTATTAAATGAAATTAGTGATCATAGATAGTCTTTGATTTAGGAAACATACTTCTACAATGTTTTCCTAGAATACAAGCTTCACAATCACTTTTAAAAGAGATACTAGGCAACATGATGATTAAGGATCTAGAATGAGAATGTCCTGATCTTGCATGCCACAATACATCTGTAGGGAACTCTGAAATAGCATTAAAAACGGAAGATAATTCTGCAGCTGGTCTTGTGTCCTCAAGCAAGTACAAGTCTCCCTTCGTCACACCTTTGCCAAGCAACATACTATACTCAATATCCTGAAATTGAACTTCATTAGGAGGGAATATAACATGGCAGTTTAAATCATTTGTGGCCTTTTTAACAGAAACCAAGTTTGATGAAAAGGTTGGCATATAGAAAGCCTTAGATGCTTTGTCAAACGGATTCAAATCACATATTCCTCTTATTGGAACTTTATCACCATTTGCTATTATCACATTTCCTAAGGCTGGTTTCCAATTTCTAATCAAGTGGGAATCACTAATCATATGATGTGAGGCACCATAGTCTATTACTAATGGTCTAGGAAGTTTTAAATCATTCATTGGACTAGAATCTCTGTGAGATGCATTAAGAGAGAAGCCAAGAGTTTTATGGATACCATATTCTTTGAAGGCCTTGATGAGAGCATCTAGATCAGATCTCTTGATAGTCTCATCCTGGTTGGTTCTTGCAGTTAAGTACACTGAAGTAGAGGCAATAACACTTCCCACACCATTGTTTGTAGTCGTTGGTTCAGCACCATCAGTGGAGAAGTTAGCCCTTCCATCCATGTACTGAGTGCGGTTCCTTGAATTTGTTTTGCTTTAGGTGAGGGTTCAGTATCCAGCACTTGTACTTGAGATGACCTTTCTTCTTGCAGTGATCACAAATCAAAGACCTTTTTTCCTCTTGCTTGTACACACTATTGTTTGCCACTGCTGCTTCAGCTTGTTTGACCATGATTGTTTCTCCTTTGCTCCCAAACAAACCCACTGAGCCTTTTTCCTATTAAATTTGCGCACATATATCATCAAGAGAGGGGACTTTATCAGCTCTCAGGATGTGCTTGATTAGGCTGTTGTAGGATGAATCTAGAGTCAACAGCAACCCAAAAACTTTGTCTTCTTCACGCCTTGCATTCAGAGTTGAAGGATCCACAGTGTTTGGTCTTAGAAGCTCCAGCTCTGTCCAAAGAGATCTAAACTTCCCAAAGAGAGTTTGGAACTCAATATCTCCTTGGCTGAGAGCATTAATTGTTCTGTTCACTTCAAACACTCTAGTAAGGTTGGAAGCATTTCCAAAAACCTTGTAGAGAGTGTCTTATTGTTCTTTGGTAGTCTCACAGTATGAGTAAGACTCCAAGATATCTGGTTTAAGAGAGCTGTGGAGGAGAGAGAGCACCATCTGATCTTCTTAAGACCATTTGTCTTCATCGACCACCACCAGCTTTTTTCCATCTTCTCCTTGGTGGATCTTCTTTGGAGTTGCTTCATTGGTAACATGACTCCATAATCCTCTTCCTCCAAAGGCAGTTTTCACCACTCTGGACCATAGAAGATAGTTAATCCCCTTTAAGGTCACAGGTATGTGAAAGGACTTGTTGCTCTCCATCTTTCACTTGCCACAAGCAGAAGAACCAGAGAGTGAATCTTGAAGAAAATGAAGCAACAAGGGCATAGTCAGCTTTGTTTTGCATAAGTAAATAGGTTCAGAAGCTTTGATGCCCTTATACCATGAGAGTTTAAGAAGATTTAATCTAAAGATTGTGAAAAACCATGAAGAACATTTGAAAAACAACGAAGAAATATAGGAGAGAGAGAGAGAGAGAGAGAGAGAGAGAGAAAGAGAGAGAGAGATTTGAGACCAGGGAGAGTAGTGAGGCAAAAATGTATTTCCATGCCTTTCTTAGTTTTTGATACATGTCTATATATAGACCAGACAATACATATAATGATCATACAAGTTTGAATAAAGAAAAGAATAAATTAATGGAACTGAGGACTGGCAGGGACAATTTGAGGGATGGCAGGGACATTCTAAGGAGGGCAGAGGCACATCCAGAAATGTTGGAAAGGGGCAGGATCTAAATGGTCCACTCTCCTTAACACCACCTGTGACTTCTCTCCCTAATGTCCTTCTGCCTCCAGTCGACATCCTCTTAGCTTCTTAATAGATTAATCTTTCTTTCTTCTTCCTTTCTTCTCAAGTTAAACCTTATCTTGTCTTACAAGTCAAGTTAGGTCACTCCTTGATCTAACTGTATGGACAAGTGATCATTTTATTGTTGATAATTTTGGATCTTCCTCATGCCTTGATTTATTCTTCTCAATCATTCATGTCTTCATGTCAACATCTTCTTGATTCTAATCAAAACAGAACGAATCACTATGTAAGAAGCTTGAATTCGACTCATAAATCAGTGGAGAATCACCCTGAAGTTGAATCAATATCATAGGAGTTAGGATGAAGAAGTTATCCCACTTTCAACCAAAATGGTTCCAAATTACCTTTTTTGGAGATTTGGAAATTTCTTCTTGATTCTAATCAAACCAGAATGAATCAAGATGTAAGAAACTTTATTTTTACTCATAAATAAATGGATAATCACCCAGAAGTTGAATCAATATCATAGGAGTTCTGATGAAGAAGTTATCTCACATTCAAATGAAGTGATTCCAGTTTACCCTTTTTGGAGATTTGAAAATTTCTTCTTGATCCTAATCAAACAAGAATGAATCATGATGCAAGAATCTTGATTTATACTCATAAATCAGTGTATAATCACCATGAAGTTGAATCAATATCATAGGAGTTACAATGAAGAAGTTATCCCACTTTTAACCGAAGTCATGATGAAGAAGTTATCCTACTTTTAGCCGAAGTGATTCCAATTTATAATTGGAAAACCACGCTGAAGTTAAACCAATAACGTAGAAGTTATGATGAAGAAGTTATCCTATTTTTAGCCGAAGTGATTCCAATTTATAATGTTTGGAGATTTGGCAATTTATTCTTTATTCTAATCAAACCAAAATGAATCAAGATGTAAGAAGCCTTATTTGGAATAATAAATCATGGGATAATCACCCTGAAGTGGAATCAATATCATAGGAGTTATGATAGAGAAGTTATCCCACTTTCAACCGAAATGATTCCAGTATACCTTGTTTGGAGATTTGGATATTTCTTTTTGATTCTAATCAAACCCAAATGTACCAAGATATACGAATATTTATATGGACTCATAAATCAAGGGGCAATAACCCTCAAGTTTAATCAATATCATAGGAGTTATGATGAAGAAGTTATCCCACTTTTAACCGAAGTGATTCCAGTTTACCCTGTTTGTAGATTTGGAAATTTCTTTTTTTATTCTAATCAAACCAGAATGAATCGCGATGAAAGAAGCTTGATTTCAACTCATAAATCAGTGTATAATCACCCTGAAGTTAAATCAATATCATAGGAGATAGGATGAAGAATTTAGCCCACGTTTAACCTACGTGATTCCAGTTTACCCTGTGTGGATACTTGGCAATTTCCTGTTAATTCTAATCAAACCAGAATGATTAACAATGTAAGAATATTTATTAACACTCACAATCCGTGGATAATTACGATGAAGTTGAATCAATATCATAAAAGTTAGGATGAAGAAGTTATCCCACTATTAACCGCAATGATTCTAGTTTACCCTATTTGAAGATTTGGAAATTTCTTCTTGATTCTAATCAAAATAGAATGAATCAAGATCAAATAATCTATACTTGGACTCAAAAATAAGTGGAAAAGCACGCTGAAATTGAACCAATATCGTAGAAGTTATGTTGAAGAACTTATACACTTATAACCGAAGTAATTCCAGTTTACCCTATTTGGAGATTTTGAAATTTCTTCTTGATTCTAATTAATCCAGAATGAATAAAGATGTAAGAAGCCGTATTTGGACTCATAAATCAAGGGATAATCACCCTGAAGTTCGATAAATATCATAGGAATTATAATGAAGAAGTTATCTCACATTTAACCGAAGTGATTCAAGTTTTTCCTGTTTGGAGATTAGGCAATTTCTTCTTGATTATAATCAAACCAGAATGAAACACGATGTATAAAGCTTGATTTCTACTCATAAATAAGTGGAGAAATACCCTGAAGTTGAAACAAAATCATAGAAGTTAGGATAAAGAATTTTTCCCACGTTTAACCGACATGATTCCAGTTTACCATGTTTGGAGACTTGGCAATTTCTTATTGATTCTAATCAAACCTTAATGGATCACAATTTAAGAAGCTTGATATAGACTCATTATCAGTGGATAATCACCCTGAAGTTGAATCAATATCATAGGAGTTAGGATGAAGAAGTTATCCCACTTTCAACCGAAGTGATTCCAGTTTACCCTATTTGGATATTTGGAAATTAGTCTTGATTCTAATCAAAATTGAATAAATTAAGATGTAAAAAATTTCATTTGTACTCATAAATAAAGGGGTAATAATCCTGAAGTTGAATCAATATCATAGGAGTTATGATGAAGAAGTTATCCCACCTTTAACCGAAGTGATTCTAGTTTACCATGTTTGGAGATTCAGAATTTTTCTCCTTGATTCTAATCAAACTGGAATTAATTACGATGTAAAATCTTGATTTTGACTCATAAATAAGTGTAAAATCACCCTGAAGTTGAATCAATATCATAGGAGTTAGGATGAACAATTAAGCCCACATTTAACCGACGTGATTCCAGTTTACCTTGTGTGGAGACTTGGCAATCTCTTGGTGATTCTAAACAAACAAGATATAATCAATATGTAATAAGCTTGATTTTGACTCATAATCAGTGTATAATAACCCTGAAGTTGAATCAATAGCATAGGAGTTAGAATGAATAAGTGATCCCACTTTAACTGAAGTGATTCCAGTTTATCATGTTTGGAGATTTGGAAATTTCTACTTGATCTTAATCAAAAAAGAATTAATCACGATCTAAGAAGCTCGATTCAGAATCATAAATCAGTGGATAACCGCCCTGAAGTTGATTCAATATCATAGGAGTTACGATGAAGAAGTTATGCAACTTTTAAACGAAATGATTCCAGTTTACCCTGTTTGGAGATTTCAAAAAAAAATCTTCATTCTAATCAAACCAGAATGAATCAAGATGTAAGAATATTTACTTAGACTTATAAATCAGTGGATAATCACCCTGACTTTGAATCAATATCATAGGAGTTAGGATGAAAAAGTTATCCCACTTTCAACCAAAGTGATTTCAGTTTACCCTATTGGCAGATTTGGAAATTTCTTCTTGATTCTAATCAAACCAGAATGAATCCAAATCTAATAATCTTGACTTATCCTGATAATCAGTGGATAATCACCCGGAAGTTGAATCAATATCATAGGAGTTAGGATGAAGAAATTATCCCACTTTTAACCGAAGTGATTCCAGTCTACCTTGTTTGGAAATTTGGTAATTTCTTCTTGCTACTAATCAAACCAGAATGAATCACGATATAAGAAGCTTGATTTTGACTCATATATCAGTGGAAAAATATTCTGAAGTTAAACCAATATCGTAGAAGTTATGATGAAGAATTTATCCCACTTTTAACCGAAGTTATTCCAGATTACTATGTTTGGAGATTTGGCAATTTATTTTTGATTCTAATCAAACCAGAATGAATCAAAATGTAATAAGCCTTATTTGTACTCCAAAATCAAGGGATAATCACCCTGAAGTTTAATCAATTTCATTGGAGTTATGATGAAGAAGTTATCTCACATTCAACCGAAGTGATTCTAGTTTTTCCTGTTTGCAGATTCGTCAATTTCTTCTTGATTCTAATCAAGCCAAAATGAACAACGATGTAAGAATCTTTATTTCGAATCATAAATAAGTGTAGGATAACCATGAATTTGAATCAATATCATAGAAGTCAGGATGAAGAACCAACATGATTCCAGTTTTCCTTGTTTGGAGACTTAGCAAATTCTTCTTGATTCTAATCAAACCTAAATAAATCACAATGTAAGAAGCTTGATTTAGACAAATAAATCAATGGATAATCCCCCTGAAGTTGATTCAATATCATAGGAGTTATGATGAAGAAGTTATCCCACTTTTAACTGAAGTGATTCCAGTTTACCCTGTTTGTAGATTTGGAAATTTCTTTTTTATTCTAATCAAACCAGAATGAATCGCGATGAAAGAAGCTTGATTTCAACTCATAAATCAGTGTATAATCACCCTGAAGTTAAATCAATATCATAGGAGATAGGATGAAGAATTTAGCCCACGTTTAACCTACGTGATTCCAGTTTACCCTGTGTGGATACTTGGAATTTTCCTGTTAATTCTAATCAAACCAGAATGATTAACAATGTAAGAATATTGATTAAGACTCACAATCAGTGGATAATTACGATGAAGTTGAATCAATATCATAAAAGTTAGGATGAAGAAGTTATCCCACTATTAACCGCAATGATTCTAGTTTACCCTATTTGAAGATTTGGAAATTTCTTCTTGATTCTAATCAAAATAGAATGAATCAAGATCAAATAATCTATATTTGTACTTAAAAATAAGTGGAAAAGCACGCTGAAATTGAACGAATATCGTAGAAGTTATGTTGAAGAACTTATCCACTTATAACCGAAGTAATTCCAGTTTACCCTATTTGGAGATTTTGAAATTTCTTCTTGATTCTAATTAATCCAGAATGAATAAAGATGTAAGAAGCCGTATTTGGACTCATAAATCAAGGGATAATCACCCTGAAGTTCGATAAATATCATAGGAATTATAATGAAGAAGTTATCTCACATTTAACCGAAGTGATTCAAGTTTTTCCTGTTTGGAGATTAGGCAATTTCTTCTTGATTATAATCAAACCAGAATGAAACACGATGTATAAAGCTTGATTTCTACTCATAAATAAGTGGAGAAATACCCTGAAGTTGAAACAAAATCATAGAAGTTAGGATAAAGAATTTTTCCCACGTTTAACCGACATGATTCCAGTTTACCATGTTTGGAGACTTGGCAATTTCTTATTGATTCTAATCAAACCTTAATGGATCACAATTTAAGAAGCTTGATATAGACTCATTATCAGCGGATAATCACCCTGAAGTTGAATCAATATCATAGGAGTTAGAATGAACAAGTTATCCCACTTTCAACCGAAGTGATTCCAGTTTACCCTATTTGGATATTTGGAAATTATTCTTGATTTTAATCAAACTTAAATGAATTAAGATGTAAAAAGTTTCATTTGTACTCATAAATAAAGGGATAATAATCCTGAAGTTGAATCAATATCATAGGAGTTATGATGAAGAAGTTATCCCACTTTTAACCGAAGTGATTCCAGTTTACCATGTTTGGAGATTCAGAATTTTTCTCCTTGATTCTAATCAAACTGGAATGAATTACGATGTAAAATCTTGATTTTGACTCATAAATAAGTGTAAAATCACCCTGAAGTTGAATCAATATCATAGGAAATTAAGCCCACATTTAACCGACGTGATTCCAGTTTACCTTGTGTGGAGACTTAGCAATCTCTTGGTGATTCTAATCAAACAAGATATAATCAATAAGTAATAAGCTTGATTTTGACTCATAATTAGTGTAGAATAACCCGTAAGTTGAATCAATAGCATAGGAGTTAGAATGAAAAAGTGATCCCACTTTCAACCGAAGTGATTCCAGTTTATCATGTTTGGAGATTTGGAAATTTCTACTTGATCTTAATAAAAAAAGAATTAATTACGATCTAAGAAGCTCGATTCAGAATCATAAATCAGTGGATAACCACCCTGAAGTTGATTCAATATCATAGGAGTTACGATGAAGAAGTTATGCAACTTTTAAACAAAATGATTCCAGTTTACCCTGTTTGGAGATTTCAAAAAAAAAATTTCATTCTAATCAAACCAGAATGAATCAAGATGTAAGAATATTTACTTAGACTTATAAATCAGTGGATAATCACCCTGACGTTGAATCAATATCATAGGAGTTAGGATGAAAAAGTTATCCAATTTTCAACCAAAGTGATTTCAGTTTACCCTATTTGCAGATTTGGAAATTTCTTCTTTATTCTAATCAAACCAGAATGAATCCAAATCTAATAATCTTGACTTATCCTGATAATCAGTGGATAATCACCCGGAAGTTGAATCAATATCATAGGATTTAGGATGAAGAAATTATCCCACTTTTAACCGAAGTGATTCCAGTCTACCTTGTTTGGAAATTTGGTAATTTCTTCTTGCTACTAATCAAACCAGAATGAATCACGATATAAGAAGCTTGATTTTGACTCATATATCAGTGGAAAAATATTCTGAAGTTAAACCAATATCGTAGAAGTTATGATGAAGAATTTATCCCACTTTTAACTGAAGTTATTCCAGATTACTATGTTTGGAGATTTGGCAATTTATTTTTGATTCTAATCAAACCAGAATGAATCAAAATGTAATAAGCCTTATTTGTACTCCAAAATCAAGGGATAATCACCCTGAAGTTTAATCAATTTCATTGGAGTTATGATGAAGAAGTTATCTCACATTCAACCGAAGTGATTCTAGTTTTTCCTGTTTGCAGATTCGTCAATTTCTTCTTGATTCTAATCAAGCCAAAATGAACAACGATGTAAGAATCTTTATTTCGAATCATAAATAAGTGTAGGATGACCATGAATTTGAATCAATAACGTAGAAGTTAGAATGAAGAACCAACATGATTCCAGTTTTCCTTGTTTGGAGACTTAGCAAATTCTTCTTGATTCTAATCAAACCTAAATAAAACACAATTTAAGAAGCTTGATTTAGACAAATAAATCAATGGATAATCCCCCTGAAGTTGATTCAATATCATAGGAGTTATGATGAAGAAGTTATCTCACTTTTAACCTAAGTGATTCCAGTTTACCCTGTTTGGAGATTTTGAAATTTCTTCTTGATTCTAATCAAATCAGAATGAATCAAGATGTAAGAAGCTTCACCGAGACTCATAAATCAGTGGATAATCACCCTGAAGTTGAATCAATATCATAGGAGTTAGGATGAAAAAGTTATCCCACTTTCAAGCGAAGTGATTCCAGTTTACCCTATTTGGAGATTCGGAAACTTCTTCTTGATTCTAATCAAACCAGAATGAATCCAGATGTAAGAATATTTATTTATACTGATTATCAGTGGATAATCACCCGGAAGTTGAATCAATATCGTTGGAGTTAGAATGAAGAAGTTATCCCACTTTTAACCGAAGTGATTCCAGTTTATAATGTTTAGAGATTTGGAAATTTCTTCTTTACTCTTATCAAACCAGAATGATTCACGATGTAAGAAGATTGATTTGGACTAATAAATCAGTGGATAATCACCCTGAAGTTGAACAATTATCATAGGAGTTAGGATGAAGAAATTATCCCACTTTTAACCGAAGTGATTCCAGTCTACCTTGTTTGGAAATTTGGTAATTTCTTCTTGCTACTAATCAAACCAGAATGAATCACGATATAAGAAGCTTGATTTTGACTCATATATCAGTGGAAAAATATTCTGAAGTTAAACCAATATCGTAGAAGTTATGATGAAGAATTTATCCCACTTTTAACTGAAGTTATTCCAGATTACTATGTTTGGAGATTTGGCAATTTATTTTTGATTCTAATCAAACCAGAATGAATCAAAATGTAATAAGCCTTATTTGTACTCCAAAATCAAGGGATAATCACCCTGAAGTTTAATCAATTTCATTGGAGTTATGATGAAGAAGTTATCTCACATTCAACCGAAGTGATTCCAGTTTTTCCTGTTTGCAGATTCGGCAATTTCTTCTTGATTCTAATCAAACCACAATGAACAACGATGTAAGAATCTTGATTTCGAATCATAAATCAGTGGAGGATAACCATGAATTTGAATCAATATCATAGAAGTCAGGATGAAGAACCAACGTGATTCCAGTTTTCCTTGTTTGGAGACTTAGCAAATTCTTCTTGATTCTAATCAAACCTGAAAAAATCACTATGTAAGAATCTTTATTTAGACAAATAAATCAGTGGATAATCACCCTGAAGTTGATTCAATATCCTAGGAGTTATGATGAAGGAGTTATCCCACTTTTAACCTAAGTGATTCCAGTTTACCATGTTTAGAGATTTTGAAATTTCTTCTTGATTCTAATCAAACCAGAATGAATCAAGATGTAAGAAGCTTCACCGAGACTCATAAATCAGTGGATAATCACCCTGAAGTTGAATCAATATCATAGGAGTTAGGATGAAAATGTTATCCCACTTTCAACCGAATTGATTCCAATTTACCCTATTTGGAGATTCGGAAACTTCTTCTTGATTCTAATCAAACCAGATTGAATCCAGATGTAAGAATATTTATTTATACTGATTATCAGTGGATAATCACCCGGAAGTTGAATCAATATCATTTGAGTTAGAATGAAGAAGTTATCCCACTTTTAACCGAAGTGATCGAGTTTATCATGTTTAGAGATTTGGCAATTTCTTCTTTATTCTTATCAAAGCATAATGAATCATGATGTAAGAAGATTGATTTGGACTAATAAATCAGTGGATAATCACCCTGAAGTTGAACAATTATCATAGGAGTTAGGATGAAGAAATTATCCCACTTTTAACCGAAGTGATTCTAGTCTACCTTGTTCGGAAATTTGGTAATTTCTTCTTGATACTAATCAAACCAGAGTGAATCACGATATACGAAGCTTGATTTCGACTCATATATCAGTGGAAAATTATTCTGAAGTTTAACCAATATCGTAGAAGTTATGATGAAGAAGTTATCCCACTTTTAACCAAAGTTATTCCAGTTTACCATGTTTGGAGATTTGACAATTTATTCTTGATTCTAATCAAACCAGAATGAATCAAGATTTAAGAAGCCTTATTTGGACTCATAAATCAAGGGATAATCACCCTGAATTTGAATCAATTTCATTGGAGTTATGATGAAGAAGTTATCTCACATTCAACCGAAGTGATTCCAGTTTTTCCTTTTTGGAGATTTGCCAATTTCTTCTTGATTCTAATCAAACCACAATGAACCACGATGTAAGAATCTTGATTTCAAATCATAAATCAGTGGAGGATTACCATTAATTTGAATCAATATCATAGAAGTCAGGATGAACAATTAAGCCCACGTTTAACCGACGTGATTCCAGTTTACCCTGTGTGGAGACTTAAGAAGCTTGTTGATTCTAATCAAACCAGAATTAATCAAGATTTAAGAAGCTTGATTTAGACACATAATCAGTGGATAATCACCCCGAAGTTCAATCAATATCATAGGAGTTACGATGAAGAAGTTATCTCACTTTCAACCGAAGTGATTCCAGTTTACCCTGTTTGGAAATTTGGCAATTTCTTCTTGATTCTAATCAAACATTAATGAATCAAGATCAAAAAAGTTTGAATTTTACTCATAAATCAGTGGAGAATCACGATGAAGTTGAACACTAACGTAGAAGTTATGATGAAGAGGGTATCCCACTTTTAATCGAAGTGATTCCAATTTACCATGTTTTGAGATTTGAAAATTTCTCCTTGATTCTAATCAAACCATAATGAATCAAGAGTGTAAGAAGCTTGATTTAGACTCATAATCAGTAGATAATCACCCTGAAGTTGAATCAATATCATAGGAGTTAGGATGAAGAAGTTATCCCACTTTCAACCGAAGTGATTCCAGTTTACCATGTTTGGATATTTTGTAATTTATTCTTGATTCTAATCAAACCAGAATGAATCAAGATCTAAGAAGCTTTATTTGGACTCATAAATGAATGGATAATCACCCTGAAGTTTAACATATATCATAGGGGTTACGATGAAAAAGTTATCCCACTTTTAACCCAAATGGTTCTAGTTTACCCTTTTGGAGATTTAACAACTTATTCTTAATTCTATCAAATCAGAATGAATCACGGTGTAAGAAGCTTGATTTGGACTCATAAATCAGTGGAGAATCACCCTGAAATTGAATCAATATCGTAGGAGTTAGAATGAAGAAGTGATCCCACTTTCAACCGAAGTGATTTCAGTTTATCCTGTTTGGAGATTTAGAAATTTCTTCTTGATCCTAATCAAACAAGAATGAATCACGATGTAAGAAGCTTGATTTAGACTCATAAATCAAGTGATAATCACCCTGAAGTTGATTTAATAACATAGGAGTTACGATGAAGAAGTTATACCACTTTTAACCGAAGTGATTCCAGTTTACCCTGTTTGGAGATTTCGAAATTTCTTCTTCATTCTAATCAAACCAGAATCAATCACGATGTAATGAGCTTTATTTTGACTCATATGTCAGTGGAGAATAACCCTGAAGTTGAATCAATATCATAGGAGTTAGGAGGAAGAATTTATCTCACTTTTAACCGAAGTGATTCTATTTTTTCCTGTTTGAAGATTTTGCAATTTCTTCTTGATTCTTATCAAATCAGAACTAATCACGATGATAATCACCCGGGAGTTGAATAAATATCATAGGAGGTACGATGAAGAAGTTATCCCACTTTTAATCGAAGTGATTCCAGTTTACCCTGTTTGGAGACTTGATAATTTCTTCTAGATTTTAATCAAAACAGAATGAATCATGATGTAAGAAGCTTGATTTCGACTCATAAATCAGTGGAGAATCACCCTGAAGTTGAATCAAAATCATAGGAGTTAGGATGAAGAATTTAACCCACGTTTAACTGACGTGATTCCAGTTTACCCTGTGTGGAGACTTGGCAATTTCTTGTTGATTCTAATCAAACCTGAATTAATCAATATTTAAGAAGCTTGATTTAGACACATAATCAGTGGGTAATCACCCCGAATTTTAATCAATATCATAGGAGTTACGATGAAGAAGTTATCCCACTTTCAACCGAAGTGATTCCAGTTTACCCTGTTTAAAAATTTGGCAATTTCTTCTTGATTCTAATCAAACATGAATGAATCAAGATCAAAGAAGTTTGAATTTAAATCATAAATCAGTGGAGAATCACGATGAAGTTGAAAATAACGTAGAAGTTATGATGAAGAGGGTATCCCACTTTTAATCGAAGTGATTCCAATTTACCATGTTTTAAGATTTGGCAATTTCTCCTTGATTCTAATCAAACCAGAATGAATCAAGAGTGTAAGAAGCTTGATTTAGACTCATATTAAGTGTATAATCACCCTGAAGTTGAATCAATATCATAGGAGTTAGGATGAAGAAGTTATCCCACTTTAAACCGAAGTAAGAAGCTTGATTTGGACTCATAAATCATTGGAGAATCACCCTGAATTTGAATCAATATCGTAGGATTTAGAATGAAGAAATGATCCCACTTTCAACCGAATTATTTCAGTTTATCCTGTTTGGAGATTTGGAAATTTCTTCTTGATCCTAATCAAAAAAGAATGAATCACAATGTAAGAAGCTCGATTTAGACTCAGAAATGAGTGGATAATCACCATGAATTTGATTCAATATCATAGGAGTTACGATGAAGAAGTTATGCCACTTTTAACCGAAGTTATTCCAGTTTACTTTGTTTGGAGATTTTTAAATTTCTTCTTCATTCTAATCAAAACAGAATGAATCACGATGTAATGACCTTTATTTTGACTCATAAATCAGTGGAGAATAACCCTGAAGTTGAATCAATATCATAGAAGTTAGGAGGAAGAATTTATCCCACTTTTAACCGAAGTGATTCTAGTTTTTCCTGTTTGGAGATTTTGCAATTTCTTCTTGATTCTTATCAAACCAGAACTATTCACTATGTAAGAATATTGGTTTGGACTCATAATAAGTGGATAATCACCCTGAAGTTGAATCAATATCATATGAGGTACGATGAAGAAGTTATCCCACTTTTAACCGAAGTGATTCCAGTTTACCCTGTTTGGAGACTTGATAATTTCTTCTCGAGTCTAATCAAAACATAATGAATCACGATGTAAGAAGCTTGATTTCAACTCATAAATCAGTGGAGAATCACCCTAAATTTGAATCAAAATCATAGGAGTTAGGATGAAGAATTTAACCCACGTTTAACTAACGTGATTCCAGTTTACCCTTTTTGGAGATTTGGCAATTTCTTATTCATTCTAATCAAACAGAATGAATCATTGTAAGAAGCTTGATTTTTACTCATAAATAAGTGGAGAATCACCCTGAAGTTGAATCAATATCATAGGAGTTGGGATGAAGAATTTATCCCACTTTTAACCGAACTTATTCTAGTTTAGCCTGTTTGGAGCTTTAACAATTTCTTCTTGATTGGTTTTAAATCAAAACGAGTCACTATGTAAGAAGAGTGGTTTGGACTCATAAATAAGTGGATAATCACCCTGAAGTTGAATCAATATCATAGGAGGAATGATGAAGAATTTATACCACTTTTAACCGAAGTGATTCCAGTTTACCATGTTTGGAGATTTGACAATTTCTTCTTGATTCTAAAAAAAACAGAATGAATCACGATGTGTGAAGCTTGATTTCGATTCTTAAATCAGTGGAGAATCACTCTGAAGCTAAATCAATATCTTAGGTGTTAGGATGAACAAGTTATCCTACTTTAAACCGAAGTGATTCCAGTTTATCCCACTTTAAACCAGAATGAATCAAGATGTAAGATGCTTGATTTGGAATCGTAAATCATCTGATAATCACCTTGAAGTTGAATCAATATCATAGGAGTTATGATGAAGAAGTTATTGTTGAAAGGTAAACTTGATTTGGGCCAAAAATTAACTCAGTATGTTTAGCCCAAAATTAGCCCAAATTCTAGAATAATTTTCCACCTCCTTAAGTATAAAAATCTAGATATTTTTCAAAGAATTATATAGATAATTAAATAAAATAATCTAGATATTTAAGTAGAATTATCTAGATTTATGAATAAAATATATGAGATATTTTGTATTTTAGAGGCTATAAATACCTCCACTCTTCTCTCATTTGTATCATCAAGTATCATCAAGAAATCAAGAAATAAAAAAAGTTTGTAAGAAACTTTCAAGCAATAAAAATCCTCTTCCAAGTTATAAAAAAAAATTCTTCTTCACAAAGTTTCTTTCTCTTCAAACATATAAAACACTTTCTCCATCTTTACTAAAATTTTTCATTCCAACAAAGTGGTATCAGAGCTAAGGTGATGGCAAACAATGTAGTTCCCTTCCAAGTTCCAATGCTCACTAAGAGCAACTATGACAATTGGAGTCTTAGGATGATGGCTATTTTAGGAGCACATGATGTGTGGGAGATAGTCGAGAAATGCTTCAATGAAATGATGGTGGTCTATCTCAAACTCAAAAGGATGGTTTGAGAGATTAAAGAAAGAGAGACAAGAAGTCTCTCTGTCCAAACAATATTAGAGTTGAAGAGAAGTTCAACAATGTTTAAGAAAGGAGTAAAGAATAAGATATGCTATTGATGGCTTACAAGAAGGATGAACCAAAAGATGTTCACAAGTGGTACCTTGATAGTGGTGCAAGCAACCATATGTGTGGGAACAAAAGCATGTTTGTGGAGCTTGATGAATCAGTGAAAACCACTGTGGCTTTAGGAGATGAATCAAAGATGGAGGTGAAAGTTAAAGGAAACATTCTCATCCGCTTGAAGAATGGAGATCATCAGTTCATTTCCAATGTTTACTACATTCCAAGCATGAAGACCAACATCTTGAGCCTAGGACAACTCTTAGAGAAAGGTTTTGACATTCGAGTAAAGGATAATAGCCTTTCTTTAAGAGATAAGTCAAACAAGCTTATCACAAATGTGCCAATGTCAAGCAATAGAATGTTTGTCTTAAACATTTAAAATGACATTGCACAATGTCTCAAGATGTGCTAAAAGGAGGTATCATGGCTTTGGCATCTTCGATTTGGGTATCTCAACTTTGGAAGCTTAGAGATACTTTCAAAGAAGGAGATGGTGAAAGGATTACCATGCATCAATCATCAAAATCAAGTGTGTGAAGGTTGCTTACTTGGAAAGCAATTCAAGATGAGTTTTCCAAAGGAGTCAGAGACAAGAGCAAGAAAGCCACTAGAACTTATACATACAGATGTATGTGGGCCGATTAGACCAAGTTCACTCGGTAAGACTAACTATTTCCTTCTCTTTATTGATGACTTTTCGAGAAAAACATGGGTTTACTTTTTGAAAAAAAAAATCAGAAGTGTTTGAAAATTTTAAAAAGTTTAAAGCCTATGTTGAGAAGGAAAGTGGTCTTAAGATCAAGTCTATGAGATCTTATCGAGGAGGAGAGTTCATGTCCAAGGAGTTTCTGAAGTATTATGAAGATAATGGCATACGAAGACAGTTGACGGTGCCAAGAACCCCTCAACAAAATGGAGTAGCAGAAAGAAAGAATAGGACTATCCTTGAGATGGCAAGAAGCATGCTCAAGAGTGAGAAGCTACCAAAAGAGTTTTGGGCAGAAGCAGTGGCATGTGCGGTTTATTTATCAAACTGATCCCCAACGAAAAGTGTGTTGGAAAAGACACCACAAGAAGCTTGGAGCGGAAGGAAGCCCGGTGTCTCACACTTGAGAGTCTTTGGAAGCATCGCTCACGCTCATGTTCCAGATGAGAAGCGGGCAAACAAGATGATAAAAGTGAGAAAAACATTTTCATTGGGTATGACACTAATTCCAAAGGCTACAAGCTCTACAATCCTGAAACAAAGAAGACAATCATTAGTCGGAATGTCATCTTTGACAAAGAAGGAGAATGGAATTGGAGATCAAATGTTGAAGACTACAACTTATTTCCATCTTTTGAAGAAGATAATTTGGAGCAACCAAGAGAAGAGACACCACCAACTTAACCAACAACAAGTTCTCAAGAAGATGAGAGCTCAAGTGAAAGGACTCCAAGTTTTAGAAGTCTACAAGACATTTATGAGGTAACCAATAATCAAGACAATCTCACTTTATTTTGTCTATTTGCGGATTGCGAGCCTATGAACTTTGAAGAAGCTCAAGAAAAGAAGTCATCGAGAAGTGCAATGGATGAAGAAATCAAGTCCATTCTAAAGAATGATACATGGGAGCTAGCTTCACGTCACTTCCAAATGGTCATAAAGCAATCGGTGTGAAGTGGGTGTACAAGGCAAAGAAGAATTCTAAAGGAGAAGTTGAAAGGTACAAGGCAAGATTGGTGGCAAAAGGCTATAGTCAAAGAGCTGGGATTGACTATTATGAGGTATTTTCTTTAGTTGCTCGCTTAGAAACGATTAGACTAATCATTTCCTTGGCAGCCCAAAAGAGTTGGAGGATACATCAAATGGATGTCAAAGCAGCCTTCTTAAATGGAGATCTTGAGGAAGAAGTCTACATTGAGCAACCACAAGGCTACATAATCAAAGGAGAAGAAGACAAAGTATTGAAGTTGAAGAAGGCACTTTATGGACTAAAGCAAGCACGAAGGGCATGGAACACTCGGATTGAAAAGTACGTCAAGGAAAAAGGCTTCATCAAGTGCCCATATCAGCATTCACTTTATATCAAAACTCAAAATAATGATATATTGATTGCATGCTTGTATGTGAATGACTTGATATTCACCGGTAACAATCCGATTATGTTTGAAGATTTCATGATGGAGATGACAAAGGAGTTTGAGATGACTGATATTAGACTGATGTCATACTATCTTGGCATTAAAGTGAAGCTAGAAGAAAATGGAATATTCATCACTCAAGAAGGTTATGCTAAAGAGGTGCTTAAATTTTCAAGATGGATGACTCAAATCTAGTTTGCACGCCAATGGAATGTGGAGTCAAGTTATCAAAGGAAGCAGAAGGAGAGAGTGTGGATCCAACACTCTTTAAGAGTTTAGTTGGAAGTCTACGTTACCTAACTTGCACAAGGCCTGACATCCTACACGCAGTTGGAGTTGTGAGTCGATACATGGAGCATCCAACAACAACTCACTTCAAAGCAGCTAAGAGGATCCTACGCTATATCAAAGGTACAATCAACTTTGGTTTGTACTACTCTATTTCTGATTATTACGAGCTTGTTGTATATAGCGATAGCGATTAGGGTGGAGACGTAGATGACCGGAAAAGCACAAGTGCCTTTGTGTTTTTCATTGGAGAAACCGCTTTCACATGGATGTCAAAGAAGCAACCAATAGTCACTCTTTCTACTTGTGAAGCGGAGTATGTGGCAGCTACTTCGTGTGTTTGCCATGCTATTTGGTTATGAAAGTTTCTAAAGGAGTTGAACCTACCACAAGAGGAGCCAACGAAGATTTTTGTGGATAATAAATCAGCAATAGCATTGGCGAAGAATTAAGTCTTCCATGATCGGAGTAAACACATCGATACTCGTTATCACTACATTAGAGAATGTGTTACCAAATTAAATGTGCAATTGGAGTATGTGAAGACAAATGATCAAGTAGCTGATACCTTCACCAAGCCACTCAAGCGAGAAGATTTCATCAAGATGCGAAGTTTGCTTGGATTAACATATCAAGTTTAAGAGGGGGTGTTGAAAGGTAAACTTGATTTGGGCTAAAAAATTAACTAAGAATGTTTAGCCCAAAATTAGCCCAAATTCTAGAATAATCTTCCACCTCCTTAAGTATAAAAATCTAGATATTTTTCAAAGAATTATCTAGATAATTAAATAAAATAATCTAAATATTTAAGTAGAATTATCTAGATTTATGAATAAAATATATGAGATATTTTTGTATTTTGGGGGCTATAAATACACCCACTCTCCTCTCATTTTTATCATCAAGAATCATCAAGCAATCAAGAAATAAAAAAGTTTACAAGAAACTTTCAAGCAATAAAAATTCTCTTCCAAGTTATAAAAAAATTAACTTTTTCACAAAGTTTCTTTCTCTTCAAACATATAAAAAACTTTCTCCATCTTTACTAAAGTTTTTCATTCCAACAGTTATCTCACATTCAACTGAAGTGATTCCAGTTTACCCTGTTTGGAGATTTGGGCATTTCTTCTTGATCCTAATCAAACCAGAGAGAAACACGTTGTAAGATGCTTGATTTCGACACATAAATCAGTGGAGAATCACCCCTGAAGTTGAATTAATATCATAGGAGCTAGCATGCAGAATTTATCCCACATTTAACCGACGTGATTCTAGTTTACCGTGTTTGGAGATTTGGAAATTTCATCTTAATTCTCATCAAAATATAATGCATCAAGATGTAAAAAGTTTGATTTAGAATCATAATCAGTGGATAATCACCCTGAAGTTGAATCAACATAATAGGAGTTAGGATGAAGAAGTTATACCACATTTAACCGAAGTGATTCCAGTTTACCCTTTTTGGAGACTTGGCAAATTCTTCTTGATTCTAATCAAACCTGAATGAATAATGATGGAAGAAGCTTGATTTAGACTCATAATCTGTGGATAATAACCCTGAAGTTGAATCAAAAGAGTTAGGATGAATAAGTTATCACACTTTCAACCGAAGTGATTTCAGTTTACCATGATTGGAGATTTGGAAATTACTTCTTTATTCTTATTAAACCAAAATGAATCACGATGTAAGAATCTTGATTTAGACCCATTAATCAGTGGAGAAACAACCTGAAGTTGAATCAATATCATAGGAGTTTGGATGAAGAAGTTATCCCACTTTCAACCGAAATGATTCCAGTTTACCCTGTTTGGAGATTTGGAAATTTCTTCTTGATTCTAATTAAACCAGAATGAATCAAGATGTAAGAAGCTTGATTTGTATTAATAAATCAAGTGATAATAACCCTGAAGTTGAATCAATATCATAGGAGTTATGATGAAGAAGTTATCCCGCTTTTAACCGAAGTGATTCCAGTTTACCATGTTTGGAGATTTGGCAATTTGTTCTTGATTCTAATCAAACCATAATGAATCACGATGTAAGGAGCTTGATTTTGACTTATAAATCAATGTAGAATCACCCTGAATTTGAATCAATATCATCGAAGTTATGATGAAGAATTTATCCCACGTTTAATTAACGTGATTCCAGTTTAACCTGTTTGGAGACTTGGCAATTTCTTCTTGATTTTAATCACACTTGAATGAATCAAGATGTAATAAGATTGATTTATACTCATAATCAGTGGATTATCACCCTGAAGTTGAATCAATATCATAGGAGATAGGATAAAAAGTTATCCTACTTTCAACCGATATTATTTCAGTTTACCCTGTTTAGATATTTGGAAAATTCTTCTTGACTCTAATCAAACGAGAATGAATCACGTTGTAAGAAACTTAATTTAGACTAATAAATCAGTGGAGAATCACCCTGAAGTTGAATCAATATCATAGGAGTTAGGATGAAGAATTTATCCCACTTTCAACCGAATAGATTCCAGTTTACACTGTTTGGAGATTTGGAAATTTCTTCTTGATTTTAATCAAACCATAATGAATAAAGAAGCAAGAAGATTGATTTGGTCTCATAAATCAATATCATAGGAGTTATGATGAAGAAGTTATCTAACTTTTAACCGAAGTGATTCCAGTTTACCCTATTTGGAGATTTGGCAATTTCTTATTGATTCTAATCAAACCAGAATGATTCACGAAGTAAGAAACTTGATTTAGACTCATAAATCAGTGGGGAATCACCCTGAAGTTGAATAAATATCTTAGGAGTTAAGATGAAGAATTTAGCCCACGTTTAACCGACGTGATTCGAGTATACCCTGTGTGGAGACTTGAAAATTTATTCTTGATTATAATCTAACCTTAATGAATCACGATATAAGAAGCTTAATTCAGACTCATAATCAGTGGATACTCACCCAGAAGTTGAATCAATATCATAGGATTTAGGACGAAGAAGTTATCCCACTTTTAACTGAAGTGATTTCAGTTTACCCTTTTGGAGATTTGGAAATTTCTTCTTGATTCTAATCAAGCCAGAATGAATCACGATGTAAGAAGCTTGATTTAGACTCATAATTTGTGGATAATCACCCTGAAGTTGAATCAATATCATAGGTGTTAGGATGAAGATGTTATCCCACTTTCAACTGAAGTAATTTCAGTTTACCATGTTTGGAGATTTGGTAATTTCTTCTTGATTCTAATCAAACCAGAATGAATAAAGATCAAAGAAGCTTGACTTGGACTCAAAAATCAGTGGAGAATCACGTTGAAGTTAGAACCAATATCGTAGAAGTTATGATGAAGAAGTTATCCCACTTTTAACCGAAGTGATTACAGTTTACCAGAATGATTCACAATGTAGGAAGATTAATTTCTAATCATAAATCAGTTTAGAATCACCCTAAAGTGGAATCAATATCATAGGAGTTAGGATGAAGAATTTAGCTCACGTTTGACTGACGTGATTCCAGTTTACCCTGTGTGGAGACTTGACAATTTATTCTTGATTATAATCTAAACTGAATGAATCACGATGTAAGAAGCTTTATTTAGACTCATAATCAGTGGATAATCACCGATAAGTTGAATCAATATCATAGGAGTTAGGATGTAGAAGTTATCCCACTTTCAACCGAAGTGATTTAAGTTTACCCTGTTTAGAGTTTTGGAAATTTTTTCTTGATTCTAATCAATCCAGAACTAATCATGATTTAAGAAGATTGATTTAGACTCATAATCAGTGGATAATCACCCTGAAGTTGAATCAACATCATAGGAGTTAGGATGAAGAAGTTATCCCACTTTCAACCGAAGTGATTCTAGTTTACCATGTTTGGAGATTTGGTAATTTCTTCTTTATTCTAATCAAACCAGAATAAATAAATATCAAAGAAGCTTGACTTGGACTCACAAATCAGTGGAGAATCACGCTGAATTATGATGAAGATTGTATCCCACTTTTAACCGAAGTGGTTCTAGTTTATCTTGTTTGAAGATTTTGCAATTTCTTCCTGATTCTAATCAAATCAGAATGCATGAAGATGTAAGAAGCTTTATTTTGACTCATAAATCAGTGGAGAATCATCCTGAAGTTGAATCAATATCATAGGAGTTATTATGAAGAAGTTATCCCACTTTTAAATGAAGTGATTACAGTTTACCTTGTTTGGAGATTTGGAAAATTCTTCTTCATTCTAATCAAACCAGAATGATTCAATATGTAAGAAGCTTGATTTCTAATCATAAATATGTGTAGAATCACCCTGAAGTGCAATCAATATCATAGGATTTAGGATGAAGAATTGTGCTCACTTTTATCTGACGTGATTCCAGTTTACCCTTTGTGGAGACTTGACAATTTATTCTTGATTATAATCTAACCTGAATGAATAACGATGTAAGAAGCTTTATATAGACTCATAATCAGTGGATAAACACCCAGAAGTTGAATCAATATCATAGGAGTTAGGATGTAAAAGTTATCCAACTTTCAACTGGAGTGATTTCAGTTTACCCTTTTTGGAGTTTTGGAAATTTCTTCATGATTTTAATCAAGCCAGAATCAAACACGATGTAAGAAGCTTGATTTAGACTTATAATCAGTGGATAATCACCCTGAAGTTGAATCAACAACATAAGAGTTAGGATGAAGAAGTTAACCCACTTTTAACCGAAGTGGTTCCAATTTACCCTGTTTGGAGACTTGGCAATTTCTTCTTAATCCTAGTCAAACCTGAATGAATCACGATGTATTAAGCTTGATATAGACTCATAATCAGTGGATAAAAACCATGAAGTTGAATCAATATCTTAGCAGTTAGGATGAAGAAGTTATCCCTCTTTCAACTGAAGTGATTGTAGTTTACCGTGTTTGGAGATTTGGAAATTTCTTCTTGATTCTAATAAAAAAAGAATGAATCACAATGTAAAATATTGATTTTGACTCATAAATATGTGGCGAATCACCCTGAAGTTGAATAAATATCATAGGAGTTAGGATGAAGACGTTATCCTTCTTTCAACCGAAGTGATTCGAGTTTACCCTGTTTGGAGATTTGGAAAATTCTCCTTGATTCTAATCAAACCAGACTGAATCAAGATGTAAGAATCTATATCATAAATAAACTGATAATCACCCTGAAGTTGAATCAATATCATAGGAGTTATAATGAAGAAGTAATTTCACATTCAACCGAAGTAATTCCAGTTTACCCTGTTTGGAGATTTGGAAATTTATTCTTGATTCTAATCAAACAAGAATGAAACACGTTGCAAGAATCTTGATTTCGAATCATAAATCAGTGCAGAATCACCGGGAAGTTGAATCAATATTATAGGAGTTAGGATGAGAATTTATCCCACGTTTAACCGACGTGATTCCAATTTACCATGTTTGGAGACTTGACAATTAATTCTTGATTATAATCAAACCTGAATGAATCACGATGTAAGAAGATTGATTTAGTCTCATAATAAGTGGATAATCACACTGAAGTTAAATCAATATCATAGGAGTTACGATGAAAATAACTTATCCCACTTTCAACCCAAATGATATTAGTTTACCCTGTTTGGAGATTTGGAAATTTCTTCTTGATTCTAATCAAACCAGAATGAATCACAATGTAAGAACTTTGATTTATACTCATAATCAGTGGATAATCACCCCGAAGTTGAATCAACATCATAGGAGTTAGGATGAAAAAGTTATCCCACTTTTTACCGAAGTGATTTCAGTTTACCCTGTTTGGAGACTTGACAAATTCTTCTTGATTATATTAAAACCTGAATGAATCACAATGTAAGAAGATTGATTTAGAATCATAATCAGTGGATAATAACCCTGATGTTGAATTAATATCATAGGAGTTAGGATGAACATGTTATCCCACTTTCAACCAAAGTGATTTTAGTTTACCCTGTTTGGAGATTTGGAAATTTCTTCTTGATTCTAATCAAACCAGAATGAATCACGATGTAAGAAGCTTGATTTAGACTCATAAATCAGTGTACAATCACCCTGAAGTTGAATCAATATTATAGGGGTTAGGATGAAGAAGTTATCCCACTTTCAACAGAAATGATTCCAGTTTACCTTGTTTGGAGATTTAGAAATTTCGTATTGATTCTAATCAAAACAGAATGAATCAAGATGTAATAATTTTTGTTTGGACTCATAAATAAAGGAATAATAACCCTGAAATTGAATCAATATCATATGAGTTAGGATGAAGAATTTTTCCCACGTTTAACCGACATGATTCCAGTTTACCATGTGTGGATACTTGGTAATTTCTTATTGATTCTAATAAAAACGGAATGAATAAAGATGTAAGAATCTTGATTAAGACTCATAATCAGTGGATAATCACCCTGAAGTTGAATCGATATCATAGGAGTTAGGATGAAGAACTTATCCCACTTTCAAGTTTACCCTGTTTGGATATTTGAAAATTTCTTCTTGATTCTAATCAAACCAGAATGAGTCAGGATTTAAGAAGCTTTATATGTGCTCATAAATCAAAGGATAATAACCCAGAAGTTGACTCAATATCATAGGAGTTATGACGAAGAAGTTATCCCACTTTTAACCGAAATGATTCCAGTTTACGCTGTTTGGAGATTTGACAATTTCTTCTTGATTCTAATCAAACCAGAATGAATAAGGATGTAAGAAGCTTAATTTCAACTCATAGATCAGGGTAGAATCACCCCGAAGTTGTATCGATATCATAGGAGTTAGGACGAATAATGTAGCCCAAGTTTAAATGACGTGATTCCAGTTTACCCTGTGTGGAGACTTGGCAATTTATTGTCGATTCTAATCAAATCAGAATGAATCACGATGTAGAATCATATGAATCCAGCTTTAGTGGTGTAGCCACCAAATCCTATTCGACTCTTTTAATCTGTAGGGGAGAGAGAGGGGAATCAGAAGCACACAAGCTTTTACCTTCCAAACTTGCAGAAGGTATGCGATCCAGTGTATACCAAGCCCCAAAGCATGCATATTGTGTCAGGATTAGTATTGGAAATCAGCTTTGGTTCCTTCAAACTTTCTAAACAAGTGTGAATAGCAGTAGGATGATCCGCTTTGGTATCTCTAGTAATCTCTGTAAACAACATTCTAATAGTGGTGCTAAACTGTGGTTAGTCAATGATAAATCTTGGTCATAGTCCCCTTCATGTCTCAATAAAATTTTTTTAAAAAACTTATATATATAGTAAATAAGACTCAAAACAAATAAATAATGTTAGCGAACCTCACTCAGACTTAAATTACACTGTCCCTAGTGTAATCTGCCCCGATGAGTTAGGAAAAATTAAATCATAAGTATATAGCTTAAGTAGGAAACTCGATACCTCTCTCTGTAAGAGAGTGTCGATCGATGGTAGGCAGGTGTGTTCGATCGATGGTCGCGATCCATTGTCGACCGATGGTGCCTCTATGGTGTCTATCGATGGTGAACACAAATAGTCTGTAGAAAGAAAGTAAAACTCGAAATAAATAGTACTATAAGTAAAAACTAAATAAAAACTTACTAAACAGTGGGTTGCCTCCCACTCAGCGCTTGGTTACAGGATTAAGCTCGACGTTTTGAAATTTCTAACTAGAATGGTGGTCGGTCAACACTTGGAAAACAAGTGTCTACATCTTCTTTTCTCTTCTGAAACCATGAACCGACGAAGCTTTTCATGGCCTCATCTCCTCTGGCTTTCTCATTCTTCATGATATCCTTAGCAACCTCCACTGGATGCATTCTCCTTTTTAAATTCTCAATACTGCGTTGTAGCAATCTAAGTCTTGCAGATGTAGTCACAGATATATCCTCCAATTCGTCAAACCTGTCTTCTAATTGTTTTCTGCCGCGTACTTCTTTCTATCGAACTCAGTATCGATCGATGGCATGATGCTGTCGACGATTGATGTCCCTTTGTTTGCTCCAATCGCATGCTGTCTTTGAACCGTATCTAAATCTTGCTTCATCTCATCCATGTGTGTAGTCAAACCGATGAGGCACTTAGGTATAGGATAGGAGACATCATCAAGCTTCTTGTAGAAATCATCCAATGACATCTCTTGAGCTTTGTAGATCTCTTGCACAATTTCATCAATCTCTGCTCTGTGATATGACTCTTGCTTCTTCATAGAAATAACAATCATTGCTGCATGTTCTGGTAAACATATGGAGCTCTGCTGAAACATAGTAGCTCTTTCTAAAACTGCCCTGATATATTCTTCTTGCACACTCACAACTCTTCCGTCTATAGCTCGTGCATTGCCATTCTCATCTCTGTAGATGCCATACTAATCTTTCTTTTCCCAATGGAAAATTCTTCTGCCAGTTGCATCCTAAGCTCTCTGTCCATGCCCTACATCACCGTTTATCAGTAGTGAGTTTATCCAATCGACTGGCTGTGGACTTCCTGAACCAAAAGGATTAGAGGTACAAAATTGGTTCACCACTGGAATGGTATTGATCGATGCATGATGGCTGGCGTCGGTAGATTTTTGATGTTTGGGAATGCATAGATCATTGTGGATCGACACGTTCTTATGTTCCTTGCAATCGATCGATGGTATTACTCGTGCGTCGATCGATGGATGTTGTGCAAATAAAGTTCCTGATCCGGTAGCTATAACAAGGGAATCTGCTACACCCTCCTTAGGTATGTTTAGAATTCTTACATAGAGATCTCGTGCATGTCCTTTTGTATCTCTGAAAATTCCAAGCTCATCTGGTCTGAGATAACCATCATCTGCATCTTCTGTTCTTGGCTCTTGTTCTGGTTTGTGTCTGATGTTGTTTTAAGGTAAGGAGGTGTTGTCAATTGGTGCTTAATTATCTACTTTCGCGTTCATTACCCAGCCAGCTTCTTCCATTGGTAGGCCGCGATACTCAATCAGCTCTTCCTCTCGGCAATCTGCATTGCATTCTTCGTAAGCTTCACCGTATCCTCGATTTGCCTGATGGGTGTCAATCGATGGTGTATAGTGACCGTCAATTGATGCTCGATAATCAGACTGTTGGCTGAAAACATTCCCAGCTTCATTAGCTGTTGCAAGTATATCTGCCACATCTTCTCTCGTGACATGCAGAATTCTGCCATCCATAGCTCTTGCGTGACCATCTGGGTCTCTCATAATACCAAACTCATCTGGTTGTAGATAACCATATTCCCTCTCGCGTTCTGCTGCTGAATCTTGTTCAGACTGTGAAATACAACCAATATCGATCGATGGTGATTAGCTACCATCAATCAATGTCAATTTCCTGAGTTGATGGGAAATATGAAAAACACCATCCTCTTCCATAGCAATTCATCGGTATTCGATTATCTCTTCTTCTTTGTAATCTTTGTCGTACTCGAGGTAGGATGGGTTGTAATCGTGATCTGCGTGGCAAGTGTTGATCGGTTCTTAATGGTGGGTGTCGATTGATAATGAGGCATGGGTGTTGATCGATTGTGGAATTGCAATCCCGCCGATCGATTGTTTCGGGCTGGGTGTTGATCGATGCTCCTTCTTCCGATTCCTCATTGAGCTCATAACCGTAGAAATATGTAGCCACAAGCTCTGCATCATCACATACTTCAATAAGAGTAGCTTTGCTCTTATTTTTGACTGGTTCATAAAACAAATCTTATCGATTAGAGATAGATGTAACCAGTTTAACTTCATATCTCATATAACTCCCACAGTGGCCATGAATGCTCTCCCAAGTAGTAGTGAATAGTTCCAACTATCCTGATGTCCATCACATGGAAGTCTACGTGGACTAGGGTGTTGTTAATCTGCACCTGAAACATCTTTTACCATCCCTATTGAGGTCACTCCTGAGCAGTCTACAAATATGAAAGAATCATTGGAGGTTTCTACTTTCAGGTTCAGCTCCTCTGCCATATTCATTGGCATAATGCTCACTGATGATCCAGTATCACAGACGGTGTTGGGATATTCGTTGCCCTTTATGAAGCATGGAACCACGAACTTTCTAGGATCACTTTTCTTCCTCAGACAAGTCTTCTGCTTCATCTTCTCTCTGAGATGGTTGAACGTTATCTCTATGCCATCATCTGTCTCCCTTCTTTCTCTGAAAAATGCCCATTATCTGAGTAAAAAAGCTTCATCAAAAGAGGTATCTAGAGGAATTTTGAAAACTCTTTTGGCAAAGATATCCATCTCTTTTTCTTTGTGAACTCTGATTAAAATTGCTCCTTTGACCAATCCATAGGAGTTCCTGTTGAAACCTGGATTCCCTTGTCTCTCGAAACCGTTACCATCAATGTAGTTCACATCCTCTTCTTCAATCTCATCATCTCCAGACTCTATTGCTTTTACTTTTGCAAAAATAACCTTCTTCTTGAGAAATTTTTGAACACTCCAGTTTTTCCTTGACTTCTTCCATATGCTCCTTGTTCGCAGCTGGACCTTATTTCCTTCTCTCAAAATCTGTGTTTTTGGTACTGCTGCTGTATGCCAGATTCTCAATCCATCTCGTAGCTTCTTCAGGACTCCTAGTACTGAAATTCCCCTCACTAGCTGTGTCCAAAGCCATCTGATACTGTAACCCAATACCTCTGAAGAAAGTGCTAAGAAGCTGCACTTCGTTGAACACATGATGTGGACAATCTCTCTGGTATGACTTGAATCTGATCCAAGAATTTCTTAAAGACTCTGAAGCTTCTTTTGAAAAAGTAGCAATCTTTCCTTAGATCTTCTGCTCTCGCGTCATCAAAGAAGTTATGCAAGAAATCGTTCTTGATGTCATTCCAGGATGTTAGAGATCCCGGTGGTAGCTCCTTAAGCCAATATGAAGCTTTTCCAGCGAGTGAGTATTTGAAGAGCTTACATAAAAGATAGTCCTCAGGGAATCCATTGACTTTAATAGCAGTTAATAAATCCTCAAATCGCTCCAGATGATCCATAGGGTTCTCATGTCGCAATCCATGGTAAGGCGTCTGCGCTACAAGTCCGAAGAAAGCGGGCTTGATCTTAAAATCATTTTTATGAAAAGCTGGAGGAAGAAAGGCGGATCTGTTGGCGTCAAACTGGTCTGGACGGTTGTAATCAGCCAGGGTTCTCTTAGCATCTTGGGCGTTACCTTCAGGTTGAGCTACTGCGGCGTCTTCTTTAGACTCTATAGATCTCTGCACGTAGAAACCTTAGGCTTTATTCTCGACAAGTTTGGTTTCTATGACTGGCACTTGATCACTAAACAAACTCTCCAAGGAAGTTCAATCTCTTCTTCAAATCTTTCAAGTGAACTAGGTTTGGCATGAACCTTGAAAGTAGTCCGTAGGTAGCCTTTCATAAGGTCCATTCTGAAATCTTTAATACTGCTTTCGTCTTTTTCGTCTAGTGCTAAGCGAGTTGCGGCCACATAAGTTTTTCTCGTCATAGGTGGTAGTGCTAGCAAACTTATTCTCGTTTTACTGCTTGAGTTAGACGATTTCTTTTGTAATCCTGTTTCCAGACAATCTTCTTGTATGCTTTGGTCTCTAGAACGCTCATACGCAATTTCGAAAAAAGATATATTGTTTTCTGAATTCGTTTTGTTATCTTTCCATATTTTTTCGCATTTATTTGGTCACTTGTCGTTCGCTCTCACAGATTATCCAGACTTCAAGGGAAGTTAAGGTTTCCTGGCTTTCCACCGATTACGGAAATCGACTGTGTGAGTTTTGGTTCCGACACATAGATAAGAAAACCTAACTAATTTCGTTAGCAATACCTACTATGTCGAGAAGACCTATACAGCTTGTTTAGAAAAAAGACATAAATATATGTGAAAAAGTTTGTATTGATTTCAGAATGAACCAATGAAAGGCTGCCTACGTACCCGTTTCGAGGATCAAGTTGAACGAAGTTCAATTACAGAGTTTGAACAAGAGATCAAACTGCTTTTGCGAGCTCGACTAGCAATCGAGTGCAATACATATAAAACTAAGCATGCAGAGTGATAGAGCCTGATATTTACCACTATTTTGCCATGATATCAGCCCTCTTTAGAGTCTATTATATGTGTTTGGAGTATGTTTTGGAGTATTTTCAGGTTCAGGTATGTTCTGGAGAACCTTGGTGATTCTAGAGCTTTTTAGAGATGCAGAACTGCGTAGATGTGTCAGATTTTTAGCATAATGCAAATATGAAATATGTCATTAAACTTAGCTAAAATGAAAATATGCTAGATCTAGGGTTTCAGTCTCAATGGATTAAAGGGAATAGGAAGCACATAAATGTAAATATTCTAGAAATAAAATATTAACTATTCTGACCCTTTTAACTTCAACTCTCGTATGTGAGTAAAAGGAAAGACCATCGATCAATGGCTAAGGCCTGATGTCGATCGATGGTGAAGTCAGAAGGAAGTGTGAACGAGATTTGATATGTTCACAAATCTAATTAGACCAGCTCTCGCATGCTCCTAACAACCTAGTTCAATGGACTCTATTCTAGTTCATAAGGTACTCTAGTAGTCGTCCATGTTCTACTTTCGAGATCCTAGTTAGCTACTCTAGAATGCAAGCATTAAGCACAAGTTAATTGATGGATATTATCTCAACCTAGCAATCCTACTTTTCGGCTAATCAATGATTGCCATCATTCAACCCTAAATCTAGTTGATGACTACTCAGACACAATTAAAGTAAGAAAAGTAGTCTCAATATAATGCATAGATAAAATACTTGGATTCCAATACAAATCTCCCTGAGGAGATATTAGTCTTCTTCCTTAGACACATTAAAACTATAATAGAAAACTAAACTCTTTTTTTTCTTAACTCTCTCCAACTCACCACACTCTCCACACTTTTTTGTGTGTAATACATAAAGTCTTAATATAATACCCCAAAATCTAGGTCAAAACCCGTCAAGGGTATCTTCGTCATTTGTCTCTAACTTGGGTTTGAGATCAGCTTTCTGTGAATTGGTCATCGATCGATGGCAAGTTTGCAACATCAATCGATCTTGTCCTTGTACCATTAGTTGAAGCCAAGATAGTTTCGTCGATCGATGATTGTCTTGTACTTCGACTCTCTCAATGATCAGCTACGGATTCTTCTCTTCTAAATTTTCCAGAATCTCCAAGTATCTCTATATATCTCCAAAACATACCTGGACCTGTAAAGACCTTAAAACATAGCCTAGACACACATAATAGACCCTAAATAGAGCCTATAACATGGCCTAAAACTGGAAATAAATAGGGTATATCAATGCAGATTCAAGGATGAATCCAAATCGGGTGGGGGAGACTTGTATCGCCCTTCTTCATTCCTAGGACTTGACGAACGTCCTATGGACAAGAGTAGTTGAGCTCCTGGTCGAACCATCAATCTGGATACTCCATACGCGTAACCATTAGGTCGAAAGAGAATCTTGGGTAGTTTTCCGACTTAAAGCAAGTTCTAGTTTAGCTAAGGATATCTTTGGATAAGTGTAGTCAGCTTAGAACTAGTTTAATCAACTAAGGTTAGAATAGTGTATTGTAGTAAGCTTGTCCCAGCTAGCTGACCAGCTTGACGACAACCCAAAATAAGGTCACTCAGTGAGATGGCTACCTCTACCCCAACCCTAGACTAGTCCAGACAACCCAAAATAACAATCTATTTAGCCTAAGAGCATAAACAAAGGTTAAGGCAATCTTTAAACACTACCAACTAAGGTATGCTCAACCTTAGTCAAATAAAACAACCTTTGGCCATATGGCCATTACGCAAAGGATGCCTAAGTCAAACAGTCATGACTCAATCTAAGTTAACACCGTATATCGGTGCTAACACTAACTCATGGGTTGTGTAACCCTCTACGACACACTAACACGACACTCTAACCTTGGCCCTGCTTACGTCGTGTTCATCCTCTCTATCGGCAATATCCTATCTACCTACCACAAAGGCCAGAAGAAGGAACTTTCAACCGACCGCGGCCCACAGTCCATCGAGTCACCGAGTGACAGCCCACAGTCCTTCGGGCCACTGCCACGTTACACCGTCGTGTAACACTCAGCCTTAGGCCATGACTCCGTCTCTCTGAGTCTTCCCAACCAAGCGAATAAGGGATTTCCTTGAACCCGCTGAATACGAGTGTGAGGAAAACACTAATCACCCTAAAATTGCCTAGCATGGGCGGGTTACCCACATATCGTTGGAAACACACACTAAACAAAACCTTATTCCAGAACCTAGCCTAAAGACTTAAGTTCCAGAATAACTAACTAAATTCTCGACACCACAACACTAATCTAATAGCACTAGCAATCCAGACTATATGGCCTAGGACCTCTAGGACCTCTATCCGGCCTAGTTGGTCTATGTGACCTAGGTTCCCTAGTACTTACACCTAATGGAAACTAATTTGAATACTACCTCTACCCTAGAATCAACTAATACACTTAGTGGATCTAAGCACCTCCCGGCCTTAGACCTCACTTTCGTGTAACCTGCCCAAGCGAGAAGAACTACCATCTACCAAATAATCAACCTAACATATCTAAGGCATATCTAACCATAACTTATCAACCATGCAATAAAATAAGATATGAATCTCAACCCTATGTCAATTTAGTTAATTCGTAATTTATCATACTATACCGATTCATGAATAATCATATCATATCTTCCTAGTCCTAGTCAGGTTATTAACTCAGTCTTAATTCCTTTTAATCTCAGCTTAGCCCATGCTAGGCTGTTTCCATATTAATAAAATAACCCTAAGGAATCTACCATGGAATAACTGAGCTATCTACTCTATATGAATACTCGATCTATCCTAAGTTCCGAGTTGAACTTAAACAAATCAACTCACAGTGTTCTAGGCCGGTTAAGCAGCTGTTTGATCGGAGAGATCTTATCCAAAAACTAACGTCTTCATCTTTGGTGGACTGGAATGGACTGATCTGAACTCGTACAAAACCTTCTTTATCTTCTGGACAGTCTTTCGGAACTTCCCGACAGAATAACAATCTTCGGAAATAACTATACTTCCAAAACACCTTACGTCTTTCTCCCTCTCTCTCTCTCGAAGGATGTTTTTTCGGTGCTTTAGGTGGAATGGGATGAGTGAAAGTGAAGGGGGCGAGGCTGGTATAAATAGAAGTGTCTGGCCAGTGAGGGGAGGCCACACGACTGACTGTGTGTCAGCCCACATGCTTCCGATCGCATGCATGGCGACACACGGGTGCACACATGGCTAGCTGCATGGTCAGCTCTCATTCATTCTGCCACACCACTTCAACATGTCCAACAGCATGCACTGATTGCATGTTAGACGACACCTCGTGCTCCACATGTCGATCAGCATGCTCCGGTTGCATATACGACGACATCTCGTGCTTCTGCATGTCACTCCGCATGCTACTGCTTCATGCACGGCGACACCTCGAGCTTCTGTTGACAATGACCTTATTATATGGTTGACAGAACGTCCTGATCCCATGCACAGAGCCACCTCGTGCTTCTCGGTTCATTCGTCTGATTTGGTCATTCCGGCATATTTTCGACCCGCGATCAATCCCGAATATTTTTTGCGCTCCTTTTCTGATGCGCTGAATATTTTTAATAAATTCCAATCTGAATTCTGAACTTGACGGAAAATATTTCCGAGCCTCCGGCTTCCCCCCCCCCCCCCCCACAAATTCCATAATACCGAAATTTTTGGTTTTCGCCCAACTTTTGGTTTTCCTTTCGTGCTTCGATCCCGTCGTGTTTACTTCTCGTCCTGCTTAATTTCCCTCCTGCTTCCAACTTATTTTGTCTCCGAAATAATGTTTACTAATACGAAATTTTTCTGAAAACTTTGTGCTTAAGAAACGTCGTGCTTCTAAAACGTCGAGCTTCTAAAACATCGTGCTTCCAAAAACGTGATGCTTCCAAAATGTCCCTATGATCAATCTAAGACATTGTCTAACCATGGTCGAGAAGCTTATTCGACTCATGATTAACTCACGATCAATTATTTGACCACCTCATTCTTCGAAACTTCTCGATCGATCCTTATCGCCCGCGTTTAAACCAACAAGTAGATGCTCGACCAATCTTCCAATTTCTTCAAACCATGTTAAATTTTATATAACCAAAACTCAAAATTCCTCATCATACTTTGATCCCCAAAATCTTGGCTCCAAATTCTGACTTTTTCGATCTCGACCATACTACATTCTCCCCCCTTAATAGAATTCGTCCTCAAATTCTGAGATTTCCACTTGCTTATCTTCACGACATGCTCCTTCTTAGCATTTCTTGATGGTAATTTCTTTTTGGATAACTTCGTCTTATGGTCTTGGTCATTTGCTATGTTCTTTGTCGTTTCGCCCTTGATTTCTTTTGATTGTCTCTACACACACTTCTGATTCTGAATCGCTCTACCTGGATGCATCCCCTTGGCCTTGAATTATTCTCTTTCTTTACTTCTTGATTTCCCATAGTTCACTCATTCTTGATTAATCTCCATAATTACTTTACTCCGGCCACTGCTCTTTGAGTGTCCTCCTCAAGATTTCCACAATTGTCTTCATATCTCTTTGATTGAATGATCACTGAGTCCTCTTCTTGCTTTTACTCTGCCATAACCCTCTCATTTCCAATGATACTATCTTGTCTTTTAGATTCATATCATCCTTGTTCCGGACTACTCGAATCCTTCTTCGAACTGTCTTTCCCCAAATGCTTATGAAGTCTTTTCCAACAAATTCTTGTTCCCATTTATCCAGTCCATACCACTTTTTAGTCTTTCTGGACCTATCTTCACTCTTTCTCTTTGTCTTTGGGTTTTTGGCCTTGAACTCTCTTCACTTTAAGGTTTCCATCCTTAAAGTTCCGATCAACGAACACATTTACTAGCTGCAACTTAATAAAACACTTCATACGCAAGTTAGTCAAAAACTAACCTATCGTCAAAGCTAACCCAACAACCTAAACGCAATGCTAACCAACCTAATCACAAAACTAACTAAACCACCTAACAGTTCTAACAAGGAAACCTAGTAATCCTATCCAGGCATTCTAGATTCCACTATCCTAGAAAAGCGGTCTACAATTCTAAGGTTCTAATGATACTAACAATCTGTGTGATATTTCAACCATTGTAAATATTTTGTTAAGCCATATGTCCTAACGATCTCTATTTTTCATCTTGCGAACCACATAACTCAATATGCAACAATCAAACAAGAATGTGAATATTTGAATAACATGGTCACATAATTACTTAATAGATAACGCAAAATGACAACCATTTTCACTACAAACATATCGTTCCATCACATATACCTATACTTGATAGAAAAACATCTTTTATCGTTACCGATGGTAAATCATACAACCCAAAGGTACATCGGCTGTCACAAAAACACAACAAAAGTCTATGCACCAATCTATCACAAAAAAAAGTTAGTAGCCTACTTACCCGGCCCTAAGCGTCTAAGGACGCCATATATAGAGTAACATTGTGCAGTTAGGGCGGCGCCCCCACTATGTCGATTCCTCTTCCGGTTGTGTACTGGGTAGGTAGGGTATCTCCAATAAGTTCACATATCTCGAGCAAACCGCAGTCAGGTGCCCCATATCTCCACACGTACGACACATCGGGTATAGATCGAATCTACCAAGATAGGTCATAGTATGATATGGGTATCCGTGAGGGTCCACGTATCCATCTCCGACACTACTGAACGTCATGCTGCCTTGTCCATAATGAAAGAACTGTGTAGCATAAGGATCTTCAAAAGAAGTCGATCCTCCAGGAAAAATAAGCTGCCTCCATCGTAGGAAAGCTGCAAGGCTCTCCGGTCTCGTGAATACTCGGCTAGTATGATAATTCCGCGGTAGATGCCCCCATTGTTGGAAAGCTGGATGGCTCTCCGGTCTCGTAAATAGTCGGGTAGTATGATAATTCCGCGGTAGCTGCCCCCATTGTTGGAAAGATGTAAGGCTCTCCGGTCTCGTAAATAGTCAGGTAGTATGATAATTCCGCGGTAGCTTTCCTCATTGTTGGAAAGCTGGAAGGCTCTCCAGTCTGGTAAATAGTCTGATGGTATGGTGTCCCCATCGGCCGAGTTAATGGCTCCTCAACAACCATCACGCCTGGATAATACAGTAGTGGGTCGTCCTCGCTATCTCCAATACACTCCATCGGCTGATCAGAGAGTGTCAGCCATCCTGTCTCTAACTCATGCTGCAAGTCGAGCCCCAGAATGGAGGTTGAGTCGGGCAATCCCGGTGACATATGTGAAATAGGCAGCTCAAGCGTCAATAAGGATGGGGAACCATATAATGGCGTCCCTACCTACGGCATCAGTGGTGAAGGACCATGATCCTCAGCAGGATCATAGCTAGTTGTATCTCCTGTAGTGCCATTGGACCAAATAGAGATAGGGATCAGTGGCGCTACTGAAGGCATATCTGAGACAACATCATCTGACTCGGTGTCATCGTCAGAAATGTTGGTAATCGGTGACGAAACCTCCATAGCATCTGAATCTGTATCATCGTCAGAAATGATAATATGTGCCGGAATGTATATAAGGCACAACTTGATCAAACTCCTGTGGATCGAAAAGATCAGAAAGTGTCGGTCCTGGGTAGACGTCGAAATCATCCATCGCTCTGGTCTGCAACATACCCACCAGTACAACAACCTGCGGAATAGAAGTTACAATATATATAAGGGCTAGAAAACATTCTAATACTATAATCTATCTTACCCCTCCCCAATGATTGGACACGACCCGATTCCTAGAGAGTGCATTGGCGACTTTCTTATTTTTACTCGAAAATAATCGAAAACATTTGAAAACACGGGAATCAGTGAGTATAATTGTAACCATGCTCTGATACCACCTCTGTAACACCCCCGAACCGTCCTAGACAAATGGTCAACCAACTGGCCAACAATCAAACAAGAACATGACCGATAGACCGACACACACCCTAGTCCAGAAGCACTACTTGACGAGCTAGGGACAATCCGGTCAGAGTCATAGAGCTTAATCCGCCTCCTAGAGCAGTTCATACACTAACACGTCCCGTTAAGTCAAGGCTAAAATCTTTGCAACCAGTACCCGGAATTAACGGTTCCGCTAGATCGAGGCCTAAGGCTTTTCAACCCGTACCAGGACCTAACGTTGTGCTGGTTTGGACTAATCCAATATCATCTTGGACCCGTTAACTTTTTTAAAAACAAATCAATTATATTCCTTTTAAGAACCTTTAAAATAATTTAGGGATCCCAAAACCGAATGAAACGCAACGGAAACATAATTGTTTAAGAATCAAACCGTAGCCAAAAGCACTGCAAGTCTACTCAGGTGTGTCCAATCTTCTACTACCTGATACCTGCAAAAAGGTCAACGAGAGATGGGTGAGCAACATAAGGTCACTCAGCGAGCTGGCTACCTTTACCCCAAACCCAGAACCTACTCTAGACAACCAAAAATAACAATCAATCTAGCCTAAGCGCATAAATAAAGGCTAAGGCTAATCCTTAAACTCTACCGACTAAGGTATGCTCAATCTTAGTCAAATAAAACAACCTTGGCCATACGGACATTAATCAAAAAGATCCCTAAGTCTAACAGTCACGACTCAATCTAAGTTAACACCGTATATCGGTGCTAACACTAAATCGAGGGTTCCGTAACCCTCTACGACATACTAACACGACACTCTAACCTGAGTCCTGGTGACTTCGGGTTCATCCTCTCTATCGGCAATATCCTATCAACCTACCACAAAGGCCAGAAGAAGGAGCTTTCAACCGAACATGGCCCACATTCCATCGGGTCACCGCGCCACATCCCATAGTCCTTCGGGTCACTTCCACGTTACACCGTCGTGTAAAACTCAACCTTAGGCCATGACCCCATCTCTCTGAGTCTTCCCGATCCAGCGAATAAGGGGTTTCCTTGAACCCCCTGGATACGAGGGTTAGGAAAACACTAATCACCCCTAAACATGCCTAGCATGGGCGGGTTATGCACATGCTGTCGGCAAACACAAACTAAAAACAACCTTACTCCAGAACCTAGCCAAATGACTTAAGTTCCAAATTACCTAACTAAAATCTTGACTCTAGAACACTAATCTACTAGCACTGGCGATCCGGCCTATATGGCCAAGGACCTCTAGAACTAATCACGACACATACTCGGGAACTTGGTCTATGTGACCTAGGTTCCCTAGTACTTGCACCTAATGGAAACTAATTGAATTCTAATCATGTTAAACGACACCTCGTGCTCCACATGTCGATCAGCATGCTCCAGTTGCAGATACGACGACATCTCATGCTTCTGCATGTCACTCCGCATGCTACTACTTCATGCACGACGACATCTCGAGCTTCTTTTGACACTGAGCTTGTTAGATGGTTGAAAGCACGTCCTGATCTCATGCACGGAGCCACCTCGTGCTTCTCGGTCCATTCGTCTTATGTTGGTCCTTCCGGCATATTTTCGACCCGCGATCAATCCCGAATATTTTTCCGCTCCCTTTCTGCTGCGCTGAATATTTTTAATAAATTCCAATCTTAATTCTGACCTTGACGGATAATATTTCCTGAGCCTCCGGCTTCCCCCGACAAATTCTAAAATACCAAAATTAGAGTTTTCGCCCAACTTCGGATTTTCCCGTCGTGCTTTGGTCCCGTCGTGCTTACTTCCCATCCTGCTTAATTCCCGTCTTGGTTCTGAGTTATTTTTTCTTTGAAATAATATTTTACTAATACGAAGTTTTTCTGAAAACTTCGTCCTTAAGAAACGTCGTTTTTCTAAAACGTTGAGCTTCTAAAACATCATGCTTCCAAAAACGTGATGATTCCAAAGCGTCCCTCTGATCAATCTAAGACATTGTCTAACCATGGTTGATCAGCTTATTCGAATCATGCTTCACTGAAAATTAATTTTTTGACCACCTCGTTCTTTGAAACTTCTCGACCGATCCTTATCGCCCGCGATTCAACCACCAAGTAGATACTCGACCAATCTTCAAATTTCTTCGAACCATGTTAAGTTTTATATGACCAAAACTCAACATTCCTCATCATACCTTGATCCCCAAAAGCTTGGCTCCAAAATCCGACTGTCGATCTCGACCATTTCACCCCTTCGAGAGGGTTACAACAGTGACAATAGTGGGTGGTCCTTGCCAGGTCCGAGGTGGTCCGGTCCATGGTGGTTGAGGTGTGCGAGGGTTAGTCTAAGAGGCACGGGTTAATATAGGTTCGGGCTTAGCCATGGCGGTTAGTGGGTGTGGGAACCGAAATTCACACTGTCGATTCCATGAGGTCCCGGATTCTTGGCGAGAGCCAACGGCAAGTAATCGAGTAAACTTGGAAAAATGAAAACATAATAAAAAAATTAGAAAGCAGTAGATCTTTATTTCGAATTTGCGTATGAGCGCTCCAGAGAAAAAAGCGTACATGAAGGTTCTACGGAAACGGGCTCACAAAGGAATTTGTATTACACAAGCAGTAAAACAAGACTAAGTTTGCTAGCTCTACCAACTATGTCGAGAGAAACCTATGTGGCTTCAATTCGCTTAGCAATTTACGAAAAAGACGAAAAAGTTTTGAAGGATTTAGGACTTGACCCTACGTACCCCTTTCGAGGATCAAGTCGGACGTAGTTCAATTAAAAGAGTGGACCAAGAGATCAAACTGCCAGATCAAGTTCGTCTGGTAATCGAGCGTCAGTTATAGAAACCAATCTTTTCGAGAATAAAGCTTAGGGTTTCTATGTGCAATTAGTTGTAGACTCTAAGGAAATCAGAATCGTCGAACAAAGACGGAGAAACGTCTGAGTATAAATCTGTCTTTCTAGCCACCTAAGTTCTAATATCTTATCAGCTAACAGAGCTTCTCTAGGTCTAAATCTTTGGATCCTTGCTCCTTTAGCTTCAGCTCCCCTTATATATGCCTTCTGGGTCGGTTACCGTTTCCTTTTTTTCCCATAGGTCCAGTTTATCGCTTCGCGGAAATATTCCTTTTTATCTTGATCTTCATCATTATCTTGGAAACTTGACATTGTTGGGCTCAATTTTGAGTAAATACACACCGTCCTAACATTGTTGGGCTCAATTTTGTATGAAATCGCAAGTGGGTCTTTGCCGCGTTCTATTCCTCTTTGGGCCCTATTACGACTTAAATGTTTTTTCGATTTATTCAAAAGAACGTTTTATGATATGAAGTCGATTAAGTGAGGAAGTTCACACTCCTGGTGTAGTTTAGAGAAATGTGGTGTTGGTTTAAACGTTTCCGTTTATACGATAACCATGAACTTCATTCGGGAAAACAAGTCTTCACGGTTTTTATCGTAAAGTCCCAACGATAACTCCGATTAAGCCGAAACGAAGAGCATTTCGATTGACATTTGAGAGAGAAGCCAAGGGGTGTGGTCTCCCTTGCCATATGGCAACCTGTGAGGTGTATTTGGTGACCCGGGGTTTGTTTGGCGACTCTTACTTGTTTTAATTGTAAAATCTCAACGGAAACTCTGATTGAGACGAAACGAAAAGCATTTCGATCGCGACTCGAAGAAGAATAAAAAGAAGAGACACAGCTCGCCATATGTCCACCCAGACTTGAAGAGCCGAGGTCGCCATGTGTCAACCCGGTCTTTGAAAGGTTAGGTCGGCATATGATGACTTGGTGTTTGAAAGTTCCGGTGCCATATGGCAACCCGGACAGGGAGAGCCTAGGTCGCCATATGGCAACCCAGACTGTCTGGGTCTAGGTCTCCATATGGCGACCCGTATTGTACGGGTTCAGGTTGCCATCTGGCGACCCGTAACCTTGGTGCGCAGGTCACAATATGGCGACCCGTGCTTGCTGAGTGCATGCCGTCATATGGCGACCCGTGCTTGCTGAGTGCATGTCGCCATATTGCGACCCGTGCTTTTTTGGTGTAGTTTGCCAGCTCATTAATCAGTGGGCTTTTAATGTGAGGCTCTTTCGGGTGGCTAAGCTGGTTGTACAAGTTAGACGGTATCGTCGGCTGAAATTCTGAGGATGAATTGTAAAAATTCTTGCCTATAAAAGGTGGAGCCGTTGGTGCCTTGTCGCGGAAAAGGGTCAGCGACTACGTTTTCCAGGCCGAGATAGACAAGATGACTGGCTACATGGATGAGTGTGAAGGTGTCGAGACACTAGTCCCTCCTCTCGAGGAGAAGGTGCTGGAATACTGGGATCCCATCCCAGTTTCTCCTGATACGGAGGAGACCGCGACCGGGGTTACCGACGAGGGGGTCGAGGGGAATCAATCTACTGGCACGTTTGGTTGTGTGAAGTCGGGAAACTTCGTATTGGACCCTGAAGGATCCATATTATGCTCTCTGGTTTATGATCTATCTATGGCCATGCGTGGCTGTTTTATGCTTAATTGTTTTGGGCCGTGTATGGCCGTTTTTATGTTTATGCTTAGGCCTAATGTGGCCATTTTTATTATCGGGACTGGCCGTAGGTGGCTTTGATACCTGCCTTAGATGTCTTTGAACTATCTTTTTATTGAACGGATTTAATATTTTAGGAGCGTGTCGAGTTGTTGCGTGTAGAGGGAAGATTATGAGTTGTCATCTCGTAACCTAAATTCTTTGTAGATCGTTATATTCACTACTCGTTCAAGATGTGCGAAAAGGTTCCGCGAGCGTTTAGATGTGAACGAAGAGACATGCTTTCAGGAACTCATATCTTTCGATATTAATGCCTTGAGACGTTAGAGACCAATGTGCGGGGTTTAGGGAATGACCTAGGTTTACTCTTGGTTATTGATGTGCGATGACTAGTTGGCTTTCGTTTTTCGATTTTAAACTGATTCCGTACCGCTTTAAATTCCGGGATATGTTCTCGGCGTATACGACTTGAATGGTAGGAATTGAGCATGTCTTCGGGGATAATTTTTAAGTCTCCCAAAAGTGCTGACCAAAATTCCGAATTTCTTTTATAGCATAACTACCCTTGTGTCGGGTGTTCGAGAGCTATTTGTATGAGATGGCTTAGTCTGTTTAGGATGTTGAGATTTTGTTGTGATCAGCAACAAATTTATTGGTAGATATTACCGTTCTTGAATCTTCGCGAATGATACTTGTTTAAGAAGGTGTGTGTTTTATAGTCGCGGATGGACTGATTTTAAGGTGAGCATTCCGTTTTGGAAATTTTGATCAAAAACAGTTATTCGAGCGTCAGCGACGTCTCGCTGTGTCGAAGGTCGAGTATTTCTTTCGCATGCCGCATTTCTTGTTGCAAATGATTCTGGGCTTGAAGATTTGTGGCATTGCAAGGGTTTTATTTTAACCTTACGGCAGAGAAACGTTTTGTTTTGTTTGCCGATGTTCACAGCCAAAACTGTTGCTACTGTTCATATGATAAATTGTTTGATTTGTTAGCGTGTAATTAGAACCAATGGGTCGCGTAATTTTGACCCTGAGGATGTGCGACTTCCTTCACTGTGCTTCGTGAAGAGTCCCGCCCCCCCCCCCCCCCCCCCCCCCCGAGATTTATTTCGTGTACAGATAAGGCTGTTTCGTATAGCTCTAAGAGCTTTGTTACGAGTTTTTTTTATGTAACACTTTTTACTTATAAAACATTGTGGGTTTAGATTAAAGTGCAGAACATATTGAACTTGGTCGGTTTTCGACAATTTTAGGTTTACCGTTAACCGTTTGGTGGTAAAACTAAGTTTCGATATTAAGAATTTATCGTATGATTTCTGATTTTGGGTTTTATGATAATTATTTGCACTTGGCATTTTTAGACTAATAATGTATTGTCATTTTTTCGTTAAGTGATTGGATGGAGCAGTGACCGCTCAAATATTTTGGCTCGGTCTGAAGGATGTGTTCAGCCGCATAGCTGAGGACGGTTCTGCTCACGGATTAGACCATGGCACGTTCGTGTTAGCATTAAGTTCATGTTAGTTTAGAAATGTCCCAAAGAGGATGCCAAATTCCGGTTCGTACTTTTATCGGAAGGCGTAATTGGCTAAAGGCTAAAGAGCATTTGTCCAGATTGATGGGCCAAGTTGGAGTTTTCCGTGCTAAGATGGCTAATGGTGTTTGAAACGATTTTCCACTTTATGTATCAGTTATACGATGAATGTTCCGTATAATGTTTCCTATTGTCGTACAAAAATTGTTTTTATTTTGTATGTTGAAGACAAAACCTAAGAGGCTCGATAAAGAACCTGTTCGAGATGATTGCCTGCTCAAACGGAACCGAGGGAGATGGGACGCAGAAGCCAGCGAGCCACATGGCTAAAGAATGAGATCTTTAACATCGTAGGGAGAAGAGATAAAGTTTAGTGTTTTCGTTGAGAGACGAGTCGTATGACTTTTTTTTTCGCTATATGTAAATCGTCCAGAACAATTCTCCGTAAATTTTGTTATGTTTGTTTCCGAAAGTTTCTTCGCATAACTTGGTGTTGCTATACGAAGCAACTTTCGCATAATTTTTAAGAGGAGTGAATAGCATTGAAGTAAATCGAGAATGTCTCTCACAGATTAGTCATGATATCTGCAAATGAGGAATGTGTTTTTCTCATTCTCTTTTACGCATTGCGAAGTCGTTTTTCATGACACCGATCTTGTTTTCCCGTAGGCTCTTCCATATAAAATGTTATAGTTATAAGAAAGTAATGGATGATCAGTTTTATGAGGCATCGCATTGCGTAAATGATTTTCTTTCTACTGCTGCGATAGTTTGCTTTGTCGAAAACGTTTTCTTGATGTCGAGACAAAAAAAAATTGAAGTATGGAAGTATATGAGTATAGTATACATACCTAATCTCTCCCTTCTTTTTTATGAAAGAAAACGGATGAAACGATATTTTGAAGGGTTGTATACATTTATTCTTTCGAAGATTGGGAGGATCGACAATCCAGGTTGGTTTAAAGACGACGCTAGGATTGTGACTTGGTGAAGTTCAGGTTGACGACTAGGAATATATCGGTTCAGAAATTTCTAGGAACGAGTCGGTTTTATGACGACATTCTCGTTTCTAGTTCTTTCTTTCTTAGGAAGCGAGCTGAGTATGCGTGGTGATCGTTTCTCGGTTTTCTGAGAGTTTAGATTGGTTTGCAAGATAAGCCTGAACAGTCACAGAACAACAGATCGAGACAGGAAAATGCCTAAGACCTAGCTTTTTATTTCTTAGTACCTTCCTACTAAAATTCATGGAGATCTATGAAGCTTTTTTATTTCTTAGTACCTTCCTACGAAAATTCAAAGTCTGATTTCAAAAACTTCCAAGTCAACATACCTTAGTTTTCTCGAAGGTTTGGGTTCACCTATTCCCGTTCCTCTTCTCGTGTCTGTATGCCCCTTCCGAACTTGACTTTTATCTTCACCCAGAAATAAAAGATAGACCGTCAAAATATCATTGGGCTTGATTTCGTCAAGGATCGTAAGTGGGCTTTTAGTCGTGCTTTACACCTTTTAGGGCCGTTTTTGACTTGAATGTTTTTACGATTTCTTCGAAAGTGTACCTTACATATGATGTCAATTTTTATAAAAAAGGTTCAAATTACTCGTATAATTAGGCGACTAATGTTTTAAGTTAACCGTTGCCGTTTTATACGATCAATTTAAATTCATACGAGAAAACAAGTCTTTGCAGTTTTTATCGTAAAGTTCCAAAGGTAACTCTAATAAAGATGAAACAAGAGATGTTTCGATTGAGATTTGAAGGAGAACGAAAAGATTGAGGTAAGGGTGAGTAGGATGCCCAAGAGAGCGAGTAGGATGCCCACGAGGGCGAGTTGGATGCCTAAGAGAGCGAGTAGGATGCCCAAGAGGGTGAGTAGGAGCAAGACAAGGAGTTTGGCAAAGTATCACTTGTTTTTGTCGTAAAATATCAAAGGAAACTCGGTTTGAGATGAAATGATAAGTGTTTTGATCGAGACTCGAAAGAGAAAACAAAAGAGAAGCTCATCAGGGCCGAGTTAGAGGGAATAAATCCAGCTCACCATCGGGGAGAGTTGGATGGTATGCGTCCAACTTGTTTTAATCGTAAAATTTCAACAGAAATACAGATTGAGACGAAACGAAAAGCGTTCCAATCGGATTCAAAGGATAACGCAAAGGTGATCCAAAGGACTGCTCCTTCGTTCCAATTTGAGTTTTGATAGTATGCTGCTGCGGTTGTTTCTTAAAAGTTTTCAATTTTTTTCTACAAAAGTTGTATCATATAATGCAAATTTGTTTCACTTTCCGAACGATGTTCTACAAAACATTGTCACGTTTAATTTTACGAAGGCTGTTACGGAAAATGTTGAGCTTTAATTTTACGAAATTTATTCCGCGAAATGTCATGAGTTTAGTTTTACGAAAGTTGTTTCGTAAAATGTTGTTGAGTTTAATTTTACTAAAATCATTATGTAGGCGTATTTTCAAGTTTGTCTATAAGAGAACCGTTTTTTGGAAAATTCACGTTTTTTGGCTGGTCCCCAAATTTTTTTTCTGGGTTTTAGCCTTGAAACTTTGGCTGTGATGAACTTAATTATCAGGAGTCAACTTAATCGGAGATTTTCTAGTTTCCGCAGGATTGATCTGAGGGGATTTTGAGTAGTTTTTCCGAAGTAAGTTTAAGTGACAATCATCAAGAATTCACTGAATATGTCATGTAGAATCGAAGTTTAACTTTTTACGAAATCTTAGGTTTCAGACAACGCTTTAGCAGATACGATCTCTCGTTTTGCTTAGTTAAGTTTTTGTCAGCTGTTTTAGGTTTCGAGTGATTCAACAGAGATCAACTTCGATTCTTCGAAAATAGTTCTGAAGAAGTAGAACAATGGGGATTGGGTGCCCGGTTTGATGTGGTTCCTTTCTCCGTGAGTAATCTAGGGTTTCTCCGCAATTTCTGGAGAGAAAGTTTTATTTTTCTGAATTTTTTTGAAAAACGTCTTTTGGTCGAACCCTTATGCGCTTAGATTTTTCCAACTTGGTAATGAGACAAACTTTACAGAGTTCTATAGACTTTATCGTTGCACTTTCTGTTTAGTGATAGAAATCGAGCTCGTTTTGGTGCTCCGCCTGTGGCGAAAATTCATGACTAAGTTTTTGATATTTCAAGCAACTGCAGCGTTTGCATAAGCATTGGTGACAAGAGCAGTCATTGCTTGGGTTGTTTTACCAGCGTTGTTGCGAGCTGCGGTATTTTCTTTCGTATTTTCAGACATTGTTTCGATCAAGCATTTTGTAGCCATGAGTTAGAGTAATCCATACCCCCCTCTCCTTCTAGCGCCAAACTGTTGGAACCAAAATTCACACCGTTGATTTGCGTAAATTAAGGAAAGTCAAGAAAGCCTAACTTTCCCTGAGGTCCCGGATTCTCTGCGAGAGCCAACGACAAGTAATCGAGTAATCTTGGTCAACATGAAAAGATAACAAAACAAATTTAGAAAACAATATATCTTTATTTCGAATTTGTGTGCGAGCACTCCAGAGAAAAAAGCGTACATGAAGCTTGTCTAGAAATGGGATCACAAAGAAATTCATATAACACAAGCAGTAAAACGAGACTCGGTTTGCTAGCTCTGACACCTATGTCGAGAGAAACATATGTGGCTGCAACTCGCTTAGCAATAAACAAAAAAGACAAAAAAGGTTTGAAGGATTTGGGATTGGACCCTAAGAAAGTCTACCTACGTACTCCTTTCGAGGATCAAGTCGGACGTAGTTCAATTAAAAGAGTGGACCAAGAGATTGAACTGCCGGAGCAAGTTCGTCTGGTAATCGAGTGCCAGTCATAGAAACCGAGCTTGTCGAGGATAAAGGTTATGGTTTCTAAGTGCATTGAGTTGTAGAGTGTAAGGAAATCAGAATCGTCGAACAAAGATGGAGAAACTTCTAAGTATAAATCTGTCTTTCTACCACCTAAGTTCTAAGTTCTTATCGGCTAACAAACTTTCCCTGGGTCTAAATCTTTGGATCCTTGCGCCTTTAGCTTCAGCTTCTCTTATATATGCTTTCTGGGTCGGTTCCCCTTTCTTTTTTGCCTATAGGTCCAGTTTATTTCTTCAGGAAAATATTCCTTTTTATCTCAATCTTCATCAATATCTTGGAAACTGGACATTTATCATTCGATTTGGCGAGATTTATCATCTTCTGAGAGCAAAGATACACCATCATAACATTGTTGGGCTCAATTTCGTATGAAATCGCAAGTGGGTCTTTCGCTGCGTTCTAGCCCTCTTTGGGCAGTATTTCGACTTAAACATTTTTACAGGTTTCTTCAAAAGAACGTTCAATGATACGACATCGACTTAGCGAGGAAGTTCACCTTCCTCGTGTAGTTTAGCCAACTTTGGGGTTGAGTTAACCGGTTCCGTTTATACGATAACCATGAACTTCATTTGGGAAAATGAGTCTTCACGATTTTTTTTGTAAAGTCCCAACGACAACTTCGATTGAGACGAAACGAAGAGCAACTCGATCAAAATTTGAGAGATAAGCCAAGGGGTGTGGTCTCACTCCCCATATGGCAACCTGGGATCTGTATTTGGTGACATGGGGTTCGTTTGGCGACTCTTACTTTTCTTAATCGTAAAATCTCAACGGAAACTGCGATTGAGACGAAACAATTTTTTTTTTTGATTTTGACTCGAAGAGGAATACAAAGGAGAGATACAGCTTGACATATGGCAACCCAGACATGGAGAGTAGAGGTCACCATGTGGCGACCCAGTCTTTGAAAGGTTAGGTCGCCATATGGGGACCCGGGCTCGGAGCGCCTAGGTCGCCATATGGCGAACCAGACTGTGTGGGTCTAGGTCGCCATATGGCGTCCCAGATTGTACGGCTTCAGGTAACCATGTGGTGACCCGTAACCTTGGTGCGCTGGTCTTCATATGGCAACCCGTGCTTGCTGAGTGCAGGTCACCATAGGGCGACTAGTGCTTGCTGGGTGCAGGTCACCATATGGCAACCCGTTCTTGCTGAGTGCAAGTGGCCATATGGCGACATGTGTTTGCTCGGTGCAGGTCGCCATATGGCGACCTGTGCTTGTTAGGTGTAGGTCGGCATTCTGTGAGAGTGGGTCGCCATATGGCGAAACATATGTTGTGTTCAAGGATCGTCATGTGGCGACCTGTAGGTTACGTTTGACACTCGCCGTATGATGACTTTCTCCTTGGTCTTTCTTTGAAAACTTTGGTGAGCCAAAACCTCGGAAAAAAACATTTTCTTAGGATTTGAGCCATTGATTTCTTTGTGACCAGTTTTGATCCCAACAGTGCGGTAGAGGTAAGATGGGAATATGTATGGGTGAAGGGTCGCGATGCTTGGGCTCAATGGTCATGATGAATAAGCCGAATGATCATGATGAATAAGCCGAATGGTCATGATCCTTTGGCTGAATGGTTGTGATGCTTGGATTGAATACAATTCTTCGGGTGTAAGGTTGCATCGTTTGAGGGCAAGGGATACAAGGGATGGGGCGAAGGGAAACAAACCTTTTCCCTTGGTGCCTGATCTCCCAAGATCCCCTCTCCCTATATATATGGCATCACCACTTCCTCCTAAGGTATAAGTTCTTTTCCCAATCACCAAAGAAATCAAGAGGGAAAGAGAGAATTCAGCATCAGAAGACAAGTTTAGCAGGCAAAAGGTTAAGTCCGAGTGGTCGACCCATACCGGTGATTTGTTGGACGGTCCGGGGAGACAGTTTGGAAGGGCAGTTGGTCAGAGTTTGTGGAAAGGGCGAACGGGTTGTAAGACCCAAATCCTAAGTCAAAAAAAAATTATTTCGTTATAGGGTCTCCTAGGTCTTAACTTTTGATTTATAAATCCATACCAATATTTACCAAGTGTTCATACGAATTCTTTCCTTAGCCGAGTCCTTTTATCTATTGTGAGGTTATTAGATTATAAAATCATTTATGTGTTCTTCATTAGAATTGTTCGACCCATTCTGAATAAAAAGAAATAGACCTTTATTGATGCCAATCAAGATTCAATACATAAGTTTATCCGTACACCATACACCACCCCTTGGCTTGAATCTTCACGGTTCCTTGGTCTTACCACGATCAAACTCAGTCCCTGTGTCATACCACAAACAATAACTTAATTAAGACAACTGATATCCTTACAAATCATCTATGCATGAAGGTTCATTTCCTTTTGCTATAAATACATCTAATCCACTTTAACCCCTACTCATTTATGACCACAACCCCCTTAGGCTATCATATCAAGGTTAGAATCCAGTATTTGATCGAGTCTAAACGGCTTTCCCATGAAAACCTATGATCGGCTTATAGTTCCATCCGGATAGCCCTCCTAAGCCATCTTTCGGATCGATTAACCATTCCCAGATTTAGACTCTAATTTCCACTCAAACCTTGTGTTAAATACTTTAATAATATACGAGAAAGATAAGAGAAGAAATCAAAATCAAATAATCGAACGGATGCAACCAACCAACACCACACGTTCGCCCTTTCAGACGTACTGGGAAACGGTTTCCGGTCCGGTGATTGCACCACTGACCTTAGGTGTTCGTTCAGGAGTTCCCACTGCTTTGTTCTTGCCTCCGGATTCCATTTCCAACGCAGGTCCTTCCCACTAACCGTTTTTCCCACCAAGGTGCTTGTCCACCACCGTAAGACCTTCCTTGATCGATAATTATTTCTTTCTCTTTAGGATTCCCCTCTGTGTGTACTTTCTGTTTTCCTTAGAGTTCTTCTTGTCCAGAAGAAACCCCCACACTCTTTTATTTAAACGGAGAAGAGAGGTAACCATTTTTGGGCGAAAAGGCGCGTGTGGTAAGTCCCACCCGTTCGTCCATAACCGTCCCAAACGGTTCTTCCTTTCTTTCAACCGTTCCTCGGTAGAATTAAATCTTACCTTAGGCATATTTTATTACATTAAGACCTTATTAACATCACTGTATCCCTATCCATTCATTGTCAGTCTGTGGGTCCATAACCACCCGGACCAGTCTCAACTGCCTCACTGTCCACCGGACTGTCCAGCTGAACTGAGCTAGTTCCTAAAGGCCTGAGCGGACTGAGCTAGACCCTCAGCTCTCCGAGCTGACTGAACCTCACCTGAGCTCCCAGTACACTTCCTAAGCTTCCCCCAAGTCCCATTCAGCTGCCCAAGCTGCCGCACCAAGGCCACTAGCTATGTTCAGTCTTGACCAGCTGCCACAAACCCTTTGGGGTCAATAAATCCTTAATGCATCACCCATAGAGTTAAGTCCCAGCTTTCTGGTGCACTTAACCTCCTTCGTTAGGCCATGGAAAACTTCCATAAGGTCCTAAGACCGATTTAATTCATCCCTTTGGACCATGGCCTAGTCCTATGATCCTATTTAATATCGGGGACATGATAAGTCTCCCCCACTTGAATCCGAGCCATCATATTCTTCCTCCATTAACTTCTTAAACCACTCTGGGAAATCAGTTTTCATTTTGTTTTCTGTTTCCAAAGTCGTTTCTTCTCTACCATTACAATCCCAAATGACCTTGACAATTTGTGTTGTCTTCTTCCTTGTTGCTTTCTCTATCCCACCCTCACTGTCCGTGCTTCCAGTGTTAGGTTTTTCTCGAGATCATGTGGAATCTATGGTATGATGATGTCCCTATCAGTTATACA
>CAJHQQ010002522.1:0-63138 GCA_905132885.1 Moricandia moricandioides
AGACCAAGTTTATCCTCCTCCCCTCCCCGTTCTCGTCCCTCCCCTCTTCTTCCCCTCCCCTCCTCTCCAATCTCCCTAGGAGGAGAGGAGGCGGGAGGGCGGAGAGAGAGAGAGGGAGGGAGGGAGGGCAGCGATTGACGGGAGAAGGGAGAGGGAGAGGCTGAGGGCTCTAGAAGGGGGAAAAGAGGAGGAGAGAGGGGAGGAGCCTAGAGCAGAGAGAGGGCGAGAGATGAGAGAGATCTCTCTCCGAGAGGGATGGCTCCGTTCACGGCGCTACGGGAATTAAAAGGAGCAGAGAGAGATAAGAGATGGCCGAGAACCGAAGAGGAGAGAGAAGATACATGCTAAGAGAGTAGACGAGTAGACCGAGAAGTAGAGAAGAGAGAGAGAAGAGAGACGGAGAGAGAGTGATCGAGAGAGAGAGTACGATGAGACGATAGAGAGAGACTGACGACGAGAGTACGAACCTCTCGAAGATCGACCTCTGCCTTCTCATCCGTCTCAGAAGACCTCTCTTCCTCGATGCTCTTCTTCGTATCTCTTCCCCAGTTCCCTCTTCGCGGCGTCGATGGGAGAGATGACGGGATGAAAAAAAACAGGTGCTCGGCCGTGCGCGACGAACAACCTGTAGACCAGGGAATGGCGGATGAGAGAGAGAAGGAGGAGATGACAGAGACTCGAGAGATTACTGAGTCATCTCTACGGATGCATCGAAGAGCACTCGAGACGAGTCAGAGATCGGAGAGAGAGTAGAGAGTTACGTCTAGAGACGAGATGCGAGTCAATCAGCTCGAGGTAGAGCACAGATCGATGATCTCTCTCGATCACGATGCTGATGCGCGAAGGGAGGTCGGTCTCCTCTCGGGGAGGTTCGGAAGGCTCGTCTCGGCCACTATACGAGTCGAGAGCTCATCGGTCGGATACGAGGAAGGCGTCAGAGAGAGAGAGGGATTGAGAGGGAGATCCGATCCCGTACGTAGGAGGGAGTGCTCGCACGGTCCTCTCTGCGTCTCGAGAGAGCAGAGATAAGGAGCATGCTTCTTTTTGCTTCTTCTTCCCTTTCATAATCTTTCCGTTTCTCCTCTTGTTTCTAATGGAAGTGTTTTCCAATTATCGACAAAAAGACTTTCAATAACTTGATCAAGTACTTCATACCTGATATAATTATCACCAATACTTTCAATTTTAATATATTTTCTTTTAATATGTCTACATAAATTTTTCGACAATATTTAGGGACGTTCATAAAATATCTTTTTTTAAACACACCAAATTATTTTTCGGACGTCTGCAATTATGCATACCGGAACGACTACCTCTTCATACTAAACGTTTCTTGTTCTATCTCATCCGTTGTAAAATTCGAGAGTACCAACATTTTCCTGTGATTGATGCTTTTTTCCAAAAGACGATGGTCTTATGATATAAAATCCGTTATTGCTAAAATTTTGCACTACTTAATCCATAATTTGAAATCTGCTTTATGCCCGCACAGGGTGCGGGCCGGTCACCTAGTAACACTTATAATGAAACAGAGGGAGTATGTGACTATTGTTTATGTTCTATTCTATAAAAGCATCAAAAATGGAAATTGGAAACTAATAATTATAATTGAATAATTATAATTGAGATAAAGACCAAAATAGATCTTAAAAAAATTTGTTTCAAAAATAGCACTTAAAGAGAAAAATGACCAAAATAGATTTTATTAAAGAATGTAAATATATACTTATACCTTTGGGTTAACTAATATAAACTTAGGGTTTAGAGTTATGGGGTGCAGGTTTTGGAGTTGAGGTTTAAAAAATTTAAAAAATATTAAAAATTTTAAAATAAAAAAGTTTATTTTTATCATTTTCTTTTAAGGTATATTTTTGTTATAAAATTCAAAAAAGATTATCTGAGATATTTGACCTAATTAATTAGCCAAAAAAAAAAAAAGAAACAATGGAACTGTTGTTCTGTTCGGTTCTATAAAAGCTTTGCGATCTCTTTCCCAAGCGAAGAGAAGCTTTTTTCGATCTTCCTCGTCTCCTCTTAATTATATATTATTAGTAGTCATGTGTTGTAAGAGATTACATCAGCAAATTGCCAGATGAGATACTTGGCAAAATCCTGTCTTTTAGTTCCGACAAAAGTGGCTTCTTCAACATCGGTTCTGTCCAAGAGATGGCTTAATCTGATGGTTCTTTGTAGACAGCCTTTGCTTTGACGAGTCAATGGTCCGTTTATCCCAACAAAGAAGAAGAAACAAGAGGTTCACAACTCTTCTCTGCTTTCGTGGAGAAGCAATTTGCTCTGTTAAGCAACTCTCTCATCATCAAGAAACTCTCTCTCAGTCATGCAACTAGAGGTCGCACTAACTATGAATACTACCGTTGGATAATGGACCTTAATGGAACGTGGTCTATTGGAACTACACTTGCATACCTACGGAGGCTATCCTTACGTTTTGGATAGAGAGAGAGTTTTTAAACAAGCAACTCATTGGTTAAGCTCACACTCTCCGGTGCATATTATCCCACGCCTCCACCGTGTGTTTTTCCCCTGCGCTCAAATCACTTTCTATCTCATCAGTTGCAGGGCTTGGTGCTCCCAACTTTGCTCGCCTCATCCATGGCTGCCCTCTTCTGGAAGATTTATACATACGTAATGATCAGAAGACGCGCCATCTATGTTACGGTACCCACGTGGAGAGTGAATCCATCAAGCGACTTGTAGTTTTTCTCAACCTTCCGGATGCTAAAGACTCTCACGCTGCCACTTATTGTGGAGCACCAAATCTTGTCTACCTTGACTATTCTAGTTATGTTTTTGGAAACTATGAGTTTGTTGATTTAGATTTTCTTGTCGAAGTCAGGCTTAATCTCAGGTTATGGGAGTCAACTAACCGTTTTGATTATTGGGATGGTGGTCATGAGCCTATATTTGGTGATGTTACACATCTAGTTGCGGGTATATCCAACATTACCACTCTTCATTTGTCTCCTGATTCCCTTGAGGTCAGTCTTTTTTTTCTATTGATTGTTTTGTGGCTGGTTAGAATATGTCAGCTTATATATGTTTTTTTTCTCTTCTAGGCATTTCATTTCTGTTGTGCGTCCATGCCCGAGTTCAACAACCTCCTTAATTTATCTATCGAGAGTCACGAGGAAAAAGGTTGGCAAGTAATGTCGGTTCTGCTCAAGAGTTGTCCAAATCTACACACTTTAGCTATCAAGGTATTATTATCATTAGAGATTGTTTTTTTTTCCGTTATTTTGGACAATCTTCTTTTAGTATTTACTTGCATATCAAATTGGTGTCTGGTTTCAGGGTCTTGTGCACAGAGTAACAAATAAATGCGGAGATGCATGCGCTTGCAGACCTAAGAAGAAGCATAAGAATAAGAAAAGGAAGATTGTGAAGGAGGAGAAGTTACGTTGTTTAGAGACATGTCAAGTGAAGATTCTTCAGATTTCAGAGTATGGAGGTTCTTTTCAAGAGCTGAAACAGATGAAGCATTTTCTTTTCAAGTTGAAATGTCTTGAAATCGTGAAAGTTTGTTTCAACACAAATGACAACATCGAGTTGTTGCAAGCTAATATCATGGCTCTCCCCCGAGCTTCACCAAAGTGCAACTTCCAATTCCCCTGATTTTTTTCTTTCTTTTTATATCTATTTTCCCTTTTTGTTTTGACAAATCAAATGAAAAACTATCAAGCAATCAAATTATAATAATTAATTAGAAAATTCTCTTATGAGTTTACAAGATCTAGAAACATTCTTATTACAACCGTTTGATACTAACAAAGGAAATTGAAACAATTACGATAAAAGAAGTGGAAAGTAACCACGATTTCCTTTTGGAAGTCTTAAATGGCTAAAATATAAAATTTGTTATGTCCCTTATTCATATATTTATAATGGCTGTCATCTCTTAGATGAAACTCCAAAATGAAATCTGATTTTATTATGAATGAAAAAAATAATTGAAATGCTGTTAGAGATGAATCTGAATTGTCTCGTTGTTGAAGTCAATATACTTGATGATTTTTGCAAGGATTCTTTGTGTCGGGGATAGAACCAAAGCATGACCAGCATCCCTTTTAATCCGTATGTCAAAGTAAATGCAAGTTTCCAATGTCTAATGGGTGATGTATCTTTGATATGATCCTGACCAGCGATGCAGCATTCAGAACCGTAGCTGGACCAAAACTTCATTAAAATGCACAAACCGGTTACATTGAAGACAGCAGCGACATAGGTTCAGTCCTGAAAGAATATCTCAACAACCATGAGGAATTTTACTGTGAAACTGCTTACTATAGATTTTTAACTCAACCAGAGCACACGACGACTTGGTTTCAAACCAAAAGGATTAATGATTTAGGAGATATGCCATTTAAAAGTCAGACAACCTGCACTGCCTCTGGATTAATACTTCTTGAAGACAAAGGTGCCTATCAGGCAAACCAGGAGAGATATTCAAGTAAGACAAGCTGGGACTTAAAGGAGTACTTCTTAGAAGTCCAGTACATCAAGATTCAAGGCCAGAGTCCAACACAATATGAAGATGCATCTTATTTACTAAGACATGTCAAACTGTTTTGCTTAAGGGAAGGTACTCATTACTCAAGATGTCTGCATTTCAAAGGCACCTGTGGGAATCAGGAGCTATATCTATGCATTTAGGAGGCCTCCTCATAAGCCAAGATGTTGAGGAGTATTATTCTAACTAAGTTTATATGTTTTAAATTATGTTATGTTGTTGTCTTACATTTTTAAATTATGTTTGGGTTTAAGTTAAGAAGGGACACATGGGTTTAAGTTGTTTTGTTTGCATTCCCAAAGTTTTGTGCATGTACATCACCCTTGGTTACTTAAACAGGTCGAAATCCTCATGTAAAATACCAAATATTTTTCAATCAAACTTGTTTTATTCTTCATGGATTCTCAATCGAATTTCATGGCTAGTGTGTAATATCCAGCAACCCAAAGATTCTATGATTTGGTGTGTCATATCTTAACCAGAGTCTCTAAGAGTATCAAGAGAAGAGCCAACTCTCTTGTGTCACCATTCAATCCAACGCTTTGGAAAGCTTGAGTCTTTGGATTCTCTTTTGCAAGGATTATTAGATCTGTTACATTCTATCCAGAGATCTATCCTGAGGAGAATCATTTCAATCTTCGTCTTTGTTTATTCATGGTTTTTGTTTCCAAAACAGGGCCATTAGAATTCTTTCAAAACCTATGACCATTAAATATAAACCTCCAAGAACTATTTCCAACGGACAAAACACTCAATAGCGTGATGATATAACACCACCATAGATCATGTGAAGGAATAACTCTGATGACTACATTGAGCAAAACCGTGAGCTAAAAACTCTAATGGAAAGACAGGTTTCCTATTTTCAACATTTACTAGAATTAACGGATTTAGTGGCAGACAAATTCAAGAATAAAGCTGACGCCGTGTGAGGTTCACTCTCTCAAGATTCCACATACCATAGAAATGGAAAAAGTGATAATCGGAAGAGAGAAATCTTACATAAGCGGTAGAGAATGTAGAATCGAGATTCACCAATAACATAAGACACAAAATAGTTCAAAACACATATTTTTTTATTAGAAATCTTTACACAATCTCTTATAAACTTGTTCGATCCGAATTACACGAATCGACACAGATGGACCTAACACACCCAAGTTGCTTGATACAACACATGTTGATCAAGTTTACTAATTCACTTAGCTATGAAACCCCAAAACCATTTGTGTTTCTCGCTAAGAATACTCTAATCTAATTCTAGGAAAAACCAAGGTATATATCTATTTTCTTAACGCTGGATAATTCTCTCTAACCTATGAGAAATCACGTCTCAGTGGATACCTCAGGAATTGAAACCCATATCTCTTGGTGTAGAAGCATTAATGAACCCTCGGTCAAACCACTTGACCAAGAGGGCTTTCACTTCCAAGGTATATATCAAATAATCTTTTCATGTTATCTAATTTATTATTTTCTATTTGTGATTTAATAATTGTTTATTTAATTTATATTTCGTCAACCAAACATATAGAAATATTACACATCATCACATCTTGACGTTTCTTTTTTATTCTCCTAAGCGTGTGTGACACATCATTCTCCATATGTAACACATGTACACGAATCAAAGCTCCACCACTACAGCAACTTATCAAGTTCCAAGTTCTTGAGCTCACATTCTCCCTTTTTCACTGAGTTTTACAATTCAAGCTCCCATCAAAGTATAAACTTAAACTCCGCCTAAATCAAGTATCATCTCCCCCTGCTTAAGTGAAAAACTCAGTAAAAAACTTCATGATACTTGTTAGACCATCAAAACTCTCAATACGTTCTAGCAGAAGCGCCATCGAACTGGTTCTTCAGTTTCAGCATATTGATCTTCCATCCAAATGTATTTCACATTGATATGTTTGTGTGAGACACCTTCCGAAAACTTAGGATATATATCTTTTTTTGGCTATCTATATATGTCTATACCTTCTGGGTTCCACATAACAAATGTTCATCCTCCATGCTCACTCAATTTGGTTTTCCGGTGAATAACAAAAAGCAACCTTATAGCCATGATTTTTGTAAAGCAGACATTCATTCCTCCGAGTTATTTCAGGCCTTAGAGAGTGTAGTTTTGTCTGAGCCTTATGTTCCTTTTTCACAGATGCATATGTATGTCTTTTCTCAACTTTCTAACTATTTTCAGGGAGAGATGTAGTAACTTTCAAAACTACTTTCAGCAACAATGTCGCTGATGCTTTCTAGGCAAATATTAGAACAAATCGTCACCAGAAATGACCAAATAACCATTCTACTGTCCATCATCTTTTACCCAACAGTTGAAACAATCTTGTCAGTCCACTGCTGCAAACACAGAGTGTAACTTTTGTTTGTAGGTAGAAGGAAGCATACATGTAAAGGCTAGTTGTGTAGTCAACTGTCTTATATCTAACAAACCAAAGTGAAAGAAACTCCTGTTACAATAATCCTTGTCTAGCTTCGACATATAGTGCTTCATTTTTCAAAATTTTGTTTAATAGATTTGTATACATGTTAAGGATGTATGTCATCTCTTTTGTCATGTAAAAGTCGAGATTTTGGTTCTCTGGCATTTACAAAAGAAATGACTGAACCAGAAGCCAAATCAAAACTGCTCCTAAATAAGTGCTGAAGAGTACACCAACAAAAAGATACATAAGCTTCGCGTAAACCGTGTTTAAGGTAAGAGCGAGTTGTATAAGTTATATCTCTTCTCCATTTTAGATCCATTTAATGAATCGTATAAGAATCAAGAAACAAGGTAAAGAGTTTTTTCATAAGCAAGAGAAAAGTAGTTTGATGAATACAAAACCTAAAATATCCGAGAGAAAAATAGAAGCCAAAACAGCAGATAACATAATCTTCATAACGACACTAGCCCCAAACAAAGAAGATGATAAGTCAATAAGAGACCTTCTACATGAAAAGGTTGGGTTTGGATGCCTTGTAAGTGGTCTTCAGCTTCCTGCTTGGTGGTCTCACCTTACGGAACACCAAGGGGAACTTAATCTTACTATTGTGAAACTGCTTGGTGCTCTCCCTCTTGCAAAGTTTGGCTGGAACAGTTGCTGTCTTAATGATCTGGATGCAAGGGAACCTGACACGGTGTCGTGATGCCATCTCAGTGTACATCTGTTCAACAGCTCCGTTCAAGGTAGTGTCACGGTACTCCTTGTACATGTTGTGGTACCCAGTTCTGCTCTGGTACCTCAACCAGATTCCAAAGTTCTTGATGGTTGTTGGGTTTTCTCAAAGATCTGCAAAACATTTTTGTAATGATATTACATCAGCAGAGAGGAGGTTATTAACAATAAACAAAACATGAGATTTGTTTTAAATACTACTGTTCTGATTCAGTAAATGCAATTACTTGCAGGACAAGTTAATTAACTACATTTCATAACAAAATGAAGTGTCAACCGTAACTACAGATTTAACAGCGAGATTATCACTCAGTATTATATCAGCAAAGAAGAGGTAATGAACAATAAATAATACAAACCCAAGACAGAACATGAGTTTTGCTTCAAACAATCCTGTACTAAGTTGCAATTACTTGCCCGAACAAGTTACTCGATTCACTACATTTCCTAACACAATAATGTGTTTTAACATAACTACAGATCGTCTAGAGAGATTACTATTCCGTAGATGAGAAAGGAGAAAGTCTATACCTCGTTAATGGCGAGCATCTGACCATTACTCTTCTTCACCTTCTTCAGCTTCCTCAAGAAATACCTAATCAAGATTCGAAACTTATAGTCAAGACATCAAATTTATAACTCAGCAACCAAAAGAAAAGAAGAGAGAGTACTAACCAGAACTTGGACTTGGCACGAACCTCGTTCGTGGCCCATAGCTTCATCCTGTAAATCTTGGGTTGAACATCCTTCTCTGTCGGGAGAGCTCTTCCGACAACCTGGTACTGGTGAAACTGCCAAGGAAAAAAGACATAAGCAGAGATCAGATAGGCCTAAGGAAGCAACAATGGAGACGCTATGAGAGAGAGGTTACCCTGAAAGCAACCATTTTTCGTCTCGAGGAGGGGGCAGTGCGGAAGAAACCTCAAGCGATATAAGCGGCTGGGAATCTTGCCTTTTTATATATTAGCGTATGCTAAAACCCTAGTGGTAAAAATTGAATCATTAAACCCAATGGGCCGATAGTTATAGAACACGTCTAAAGCCCAATCTAGTTTTTTACATAGCCCAATCGAGTTTTGGTGGTTATTTCCTCGTTCACGTACGGTTGAATATGTTTTTCCGGTAGTTTTGTGATTTGTGTGAACTAAAACATAATCTATTTGTAGAAGTCTCCTTTGACGAGGCAGACTAAAAGTTTATTAGTGGATACATACTGGGAGACTTAAACTTTTGTTCCACAAAGACATATTATACATACTAAAAGAAAAAAATATATGAGAACTTTTTCCCAGTAAGGAGTCCAAATAACACTAGGTCTCATAAAATGGTTCAAATTAGTGCAAAATATATAGAATTATCAGCATTCAAGTCATCTTATATCATTTTCATAGTTTGATAGCATAATTAACCAACTTAAAAAAAACTATTTGTGTTTATTTTAGTTGAGGGTTGTCTTTTACATAGGCTTTCAGTTCAAGAGAAAAAAAATTTTCTGCTAGTTTTGTTAAAGATATTTACATATTTTGCGAGTTTTTTTTTCTTTAACGTATGTAAAATTAACTATTTCGTTTTGAATAAAAAATTGACCAGAAAAGATAATCCATTTCTATTTATTTGGTGCTGACATTTGGATTGTTGAAAACTTAGATCATTTTCAACCTAACTACAAAATATCAGTCTAGATTATATTTTACACCAAAAATCTCTCTAATCCAACTTCAAATGTTACACCATATTAATGTAAATATACATTACCGCATCACTCTTGGTACACTACTATTCACAATGTTAAATACTATTTACATAATTTAAAAAATATATATATTAGTTAAATATATATCAGTAAAATTGGTGCTATTAGTTAAATAGTTATCATTACTATTCCAAGATAAAGACAAACATTGTTAGAATTAGGACAATCAATAACATATTCAAACTCAATTTCAATATATCCACCATAGTTTATTCCTTCTTTTTTGTATTGCTTTTGTTGTACTTCCATCCTTCTAGATTTGTTGATGTTATCCATAGGAAGTTTGACTTTAAAATTGTTGTTGGTGAGTAACAAGATAAGTTAAGGTTTTTAACACAGTTTCTTAAAATTGTTTTTGTTTAATGATAATATTTATTTCAAATGTTATTGACATGGTCATTAGTTATACATCAATTCAGTTTGTTGTGAATTCCAAAACAAAGAAAACGTTCTTGTTTTATTTTAAGTTTCTCTATTGAAGATGAGAGGTATAGTCATTTGCACATATAAAATTACATATATATGGAATGTATATTGTCATAACATTGTTTGTTATATATATGAACATATAATTAAATGCCAAGTAGTAGGTAACATTTCCGTTTAGTTTGAGAGAGAATGAATTTGTTTTCAACAATTGGAGATGATGAAAATATATTCATTACGATTTGATATATTAATCAATTTACTAATATGTATAAAAACTTATTTTTTCTTTATAAAACCAAATTTCTAACACAAAAGAGTGGGTGCACTTGCACACCATTAATTTGTTAGACCCACCTCTGCTCAGAAAGAGATATGCATTTCCAATGTATAAGTGTCACCGCCGAAAAATGGACTATATAATAAAGATATAAAGTACACGAAAATAATGAAAGATGACATGTTTCATCCAGTAAACCGACAGATGTAATGACTCCAAATATATAGACAAAAGCATGCTATTAACAGAATCACGCACTCGTACGTACTTGGTAGAACATCATCACACCCACGTGAAGCATAAGTGTTCGGTTTTCGACTGCTCAGTGTGTGTTTTAATACACTGCCAATGATCATGACAATCATACGTGTCGATACTAGGCTAGTCGAGAATGTAGATTGCTGCGAACAATCAAACACAAATCGTCGACCGGATGGTCCGGATCCCATGCAAGTCACATATAAGATATAAAATATTACACACTCTGACTATAGTTTACGTCATACTTAAACAAAAGTCTTGACATACATATGACCTCGATAAAAATGAACTGATTATGTAACTGGACATTGGAACGCACATCACAGTTTTATCCCCAAAATCAAACTTAGTGCATACATGATTTCGTACTTGCCAAAATATCCAGCAAACCAACAAGGAGATGAGATATGATATGTGTACTATTAGACGCTCCCTACACTTCCACGTGCCCAAGTAGACTCTATGCTATAATATATTTTCTGAAAAAAAACTATTTTTTGGATAATTTAAGATGTTTCACGAGCTAAGATCTAAATATCTAATTCTTAGGAGTATGTTTAGTGACGCCAAACAAATCCGATCTTTTATTATGAGAATTAAATATTCATTTCGTTTATCCACAAAAATAAATTATTTAAAACGTAAGTTTTAAATCTGGGGTGTTTAGTACATTTCTAATCATTTTGTACCACTCAACCACGCTAGTGTGGTTAAGAAAAACTTTAAATGAACGTCCCTTTATTTATTTATATGTATAGTCATATAATTTCACATCTCAAATAAATATTAGTCTTTATTTTTAATATTAAAAACATATTTTATTTGAAAACAAAAAGAAAAGCATAAGGAACATAAAAACATTTGATTTTAGAGCATTTAAATAGAAGTATCTAAAATCATATTCCATTGCAGAATTCTTGGTGAAAAATATATCAAACCTACTATGTTTAAAAAAAGTAAAAGAGAGGACCGATTCACATTTTAAAAACTTTTGGGAACATCTTTCTCTATTTTATCATTATTTAAATGTATCACCTTCCACATACTTTTTTTATCAAAATAGCTAATTATTTAGAGTAACTTAAAACTTAATCATATATTAAAATAAAATAAAATGTTTCACTATAAAAAAATTACGCAATAAAAGTGTTCTACAATAAATATTTTATAATAAAGAAAATAAAAACATCAAACAGGAGCAGTTTTCAAATGAGAGTAAGTTTCTTGAAATAACATAAGTTAGCTATTATTTTTCAAAATACATTCAATCAAAAATGTTACAATATTCTAAGTTTAAAGTCAAGTGATTATTATTTAAATTTTAATATTTGAGGGGGTAAAAATGAATTTATAAACTTCTATAAATGATTATTTAAACATTTATAAAGAATTTAAGAATGTCAAGTTAGTTTTTATCAAAAATTTTGAATATTTATAAAAGTAATCGTCATTTAAAATAAATTAAAAAAATAGTATGAAGTATGTGCTAAAATTTAAATTTCCCATAATTGAAATGGATATATTATAAAATAGTCTTTAAAAAATTATAAAAGATGGGAAACTTTCCAAAGATCAAATTAGAGGTATACATTCGGATACGTGTTCAGATTCGGTTCGAGTCTATTCGAATATTTATAAATTTTGACTAAGGCTCGATTAGGGTCAGTATGTCTATTTAAATTATATATAAAAAGCACCCAATAAATCTTAACGATTTTAAAATTTATAAATAAAATGATATACAATATATAATACTTAATAAAATAAGCTAAATATCTAAACTTAACATGAAAATTGTTTTGGATTATATATTTGGATGAAACATCAGTAGATATTTAAGATATTTTTGGTGTCTTGAGTATTTAAAATATTTTTTGAATATTTATTTTTAGTTATTTTCAAGTATTTTAGATTATTTCAATTATTTGAAATTATTTAGATATTTTTATATATTAAATCTAAAATAATTAATATTTTGAGTATGTAAAATTGTAATTCAGCTATTTTGAATATCCAATATATTTTGGTTCAAATAAATTTGGTTTTTCAAATACCAAAATTTTGGATCTATTTGAATGTTCTTTTTTTTAATTCGGATTCGTACAACTCTTTTGAGTTCAGTTTTTCAGATTCATGTATTTTGCTCAAAAGATGCTTTCTTCTTCAAAAGGTAACATATTTTTTTCTAACTAGCATCAAAAATAATCGGAAAAACACATTGTGTTATATCTATAAAACTTTATATTATCTTCTGACTTTAAATCTCAATCATCTGCCAGGAGTATACTCCAAACTAAAAACAAAATCTACCTTAACACTCCCAAAATTTCCATTTAGATAATATTATTCATGATTACATAATTATAAATGGTATACATATATTGTATGATTATTTTTTAATATTCGAAGTAATATTATGGTTTTAATTTAATCTAGTTTATTTATTTCTAATTAATTTTTAAAATACATAACATAGTTTTTTTGGAGAATAATTACATAACATATTACGATTATTCTTACCAGAATGTATTCATTCTCAACAAATTTTGATTCTCTAAACAGACAAAATAAACAAGATGCGCACACAATCATACGAACTCCATTTTGTTTTGATAACAAATCATTCCCCATAGAAACAACTAAAATTGCATTAACCACATTGAACAAAATACTACTCCTTCCGTTTCTTTTTACATGATGTTTTAGAAAGTTTATGTTGTTTTAAAATAGATGATGTTTTAAAAATTTAAGGTATATTTTAAGATTCTAAGGTTAACTTTAATTTTATTGGAAACTGTTCAGCCAATAAAATTTTACAGTTTTTTTTATAATTAATTAAATGATTTTAAAATTATATTTTTAAAAGTACTTTCTAGATAAATGTAAATTTCTTAATTTTTGTGCACGAGGCCAAAACTTTATGTATTAAGAAACGGAGGGAGTATAAATAACCAAAATAGTATTTTTCTTTAGAAAAATAGAGAAACCTCTTCCCCTACACACAAGCAAACTATAAATTAAAGCCAAGCAAACACCTTCTTCACTTAATTCATTCTCTTTCCTTCCTATCTTCCACAATCTTGAAACCATGGTTGTTTTGTTACAGCCAGAGCAAGGTACTCTTAACAGCCAAGTCTATGTTAACCCAAAATGCAAACCGAGTCCGGTTCTAATCCCGGTTGTAAATTTAACCGACCAAAACGCCAAAACCCAAATCGTGAAGGCTTGCGAGGAGTTGGGGTTCTTCAAAGTCGTCAACCATGGGGTCCAACCAGAGTTATTGACCCAGTTGGAAGAAGAGACCATCAAGTTCTTTGCCTTGCCTCAGTTTCTCAAAGACAAGGCGGGTCCACCCGACCCGTTTGGGTACGGTAGTAAACGGATCGGACCCAATGGTGATGTGGGCTGGATTGAGTATATTCTCCTCAGTGCTAATAATGATCCTACGTCTACCAAAACCACCGCCGTTTTCCAGCAAACCCATGCATCTTTCAGGTTAAGACAAAACTTAAAACAGAACTCTCATGTTTCTTGTTCTTGTCTCCCATATTATTTAATATTAGAAACATAAACAGAGAGGTGGTGGAAACGTACATGGAGGAGATGAAGGAGACATCGAGCAAAGTTCTGGAGATGGTAGCGGAAGAGTTAAAGATAGAGCCAAAGGAGAAGCTAAGCAAACTGGTGAGGGTGAAGGAGAGTGATTCTTGTCTGAGGATGAATCATTACCCGGAGAAGGAGGAGATTCCAGGCAAGGAAGAGATAGGGTTCGGGGAGCACACGGATCCACAGTTACTGTCAGTGCTTAGGTCAAACGACACGGAGGGTCTACAAATATGTTTGAAAGATGGGACTTGGGTCGATGTTCCACCTGATCACTCCTCTTTCTTCGTTATTGTCGGAGATACCCTTCAGGTAGCTTTCTGCTTTAATTTTCTTTTTTGGATATTTTTCATCTGTACCACATTTTGATACCATTATTAATCTTTATCTTTATTAAAGAGATATTTTCACAAATATCTTTTTATTGATAAGAAAAGGACTTTTAAATTAATTAAATTTTGAATTTCACGTTCCAAAACTCTATCTCACTCCTCAAATCTAAATCTTAAATTTTATATTAATTAACCTTAGATTTATAAATATTTTTTTAATTCTTTAAAAATGAAGATAAAAATAGTTAAGATAAACATAAAAAGTGATATTAGGAATGTGATATTTAGAGAATTTCTTTTTCTTTTTCTTTTTAATGCTAACACTATATCTTTCAATTTATTTTATTTTCATTCATCATAATTGGAGAACTTCACATAAGAAGATTTTAAAAAATCAATAAAATATATCCGAAGTTATACAAATATTTTAATGTATAAACTGGATTCACTATACATGACTGCCTTATTATATATAAATGGTGCTAAAAACTTATTAATAAAAAAAAAGAGAAAGTGAAACATTTTGAGGAAATCCAGTATTATCAGGTTCGTTTTACTATATTACAAGGACAGTATTAAGACCCAATAAATTTAAAACTATCATGTGTAAGCTAGATTGTGTATTTATAAAGATTTTCTATATAATAAATGAAAATCGTGTAAACTATCTTATTTGGACTTCCATCTACATAAGGTGTGTGAAGAAATTCATCTAAACTAGTAGACCACACCCTTACGTGACAACAAATACCGTGACATGAATCATGATGGATATGAATCTTATATTCTTTTTGTTCGAAACTGATACTATGTTATTAGTTCACAAAGAAATCACATCTTTTTTTTTCTGCTTAAAAAAAAATCATCTTTCTATCTAATATTCTTTATTTGGCGGGTATACATTGACTATTTTAGGTGATGACTAACGGAAGATTCAAGAGTGTGAAACACAGAGTGCTCACAAACACAAAGAGGTCAAGATTATCGATGATCTACTTCGCAGGTCCTCCCTTGACAGAGAAGATTGCACCATTGTCATGCCTCATCCCAAAGCAGGAAGATTGGCTTTATAGAGAGTTTACTTGGTCACAGTACAAGTCGGCTGCTTACAAAACAAAGCTTGGTGACTATAGGCTTGGTCTCTTTGAGAAACAACATCCAATTTCAGTAGGAAGTCAAAAAATTGAATTGACATAAACGAACCAAATAATAACGATTGTAAAGAAAATAGATAAATCGAAAGACGATACGAGAACGTTTTTTCTTTTAAATCGTGAAATTGAGATAAATCTCTTTCTTTGACTTTTAATATTTGATCCGTAAGTGTGATGAATCTTATACTTAGTACAAGTACAAGTTGGCTGCTAACAAGACTAAGCTCGGTGACTATAGGTTTGGTCTCTTTGAGAAACAACTTCCATTTTCTATATCAAATGTTTGAGATTTTTCCTCTTCTTTTAAGTTTATAGTCAGGACAATAAAAATAACAAAGAAAATAAATATTTTTTCATTTTTCTCTTTAATTCAATGTATTTAGTCAACTATTAGTATTTATTATTTTTGTTTTGGCTTACTATATACAGATCTCCTCCTATTGTATTGTATCGTATCATGCATCTTGCACATTCATATCATTTTATTCCGAACAAGACAAACCAAACCAAAATAAATAAAAAATTGGTTTTCGGTTCAAGTTTACCTCAATTCAGTTTTTTTAATTAAAAAAATTGATTACTGGTAAATCGGTTTATTCCATTTTTTAATCACGTTCTAAACCAAACTAATCATTAAACATTTCAACCAAAATTATCTAAAATTTTAACCAAATAAAACTAAAATTGAATCAAAACTTAACTAATATGCAGTAAGATTTTCATAAACTGAACTAACCAAATACTAAATTAACTGAATCTTTTTATTTAATTCGGTTAATTTTATTCAAATCAAACTGAGCGAAAATCAATTTACAAGTCTAACATGCAAGCGTAATAAAAAGATTGACTATTATTTTTAATTCGTTTTTGTTATTTGTAAATCTTGCCTACCGTTCATGTGTACTTACCTATCTAATTATATTTAAGGGGTTTTTTCAAAAACAACCTAAAAATTCAAGTCAAATGCAAAACCAACCTCTTTTTTTTTAGTTACTATTCATCATTGAATTTTCCATAATACCCATAAGTTTTTGAATTATTTACAAATTTACCATTATTATTTATTTATTTATTAATTTCGAAAAATACAAAAAACCAAATACACCCTAAACATTTCTTCTTAATTACAACTATGCCATCATCATCAATATTTTCAACCACCATTTTTTATCTCTTAAAGCTTTAGAATTGAATTTTCAACCACTTTTTTCTCATTCTAAACAAGCAAATCTTCATTTCCTCTCATTTTCTCTACATTTCCATCTAAAAATCTCTCTTTTCATAATCATAAACTTCATAATTTCGTGTTTTCACTTGTGAATCGTCAAAAATGTTTCATTTTGGTCAATATTGGAGTTTGGACGGTTGAAAAGGCTGGAAACGAGCTTCACACTGCAAAAAGGTAACTATTTTCATGGTTTAAGTCGTTTCTCAGATCTGTGTCGCGATAGTAGACTGTTTTATATGTCTACGCCCTTATGTAGACACACAATGCAGTCTATTTGTCAATGCACAGGTCAGTTTTGCAATTGACTAAACGGATTTTTTTTTGTAACGTAGCCTTCCCCGACAGTCTACATCTTAACCTTTGACAACAAAAACAAAAAAGTACGTAGACCTACAAAGACGACTACGCAAAAGAGGTTAGTTTTGCATTTGAATGAACTTTTGACTTTTCATAAGTAAACTTCAACATAAGTCTACGAAGCGTAGACTTCAACATAAGTCTACGAAGAGGTCAGTTTTGCATTTGACCAAAATTTTGACTACGTTGAAAAGGTTAGTTTTGTGTTTGACTAAAACTTTTTAAAAATAATTTTTTTTTTAATATGTAGACTTCATATGCAGTCTTCTCTTCCCGAAAAAAAAAATGTAGACTACCCGTGAAGTCTATTTTTTTATTTTGGTCAAATGCAAAACTGACTCGTCGGATTTGAGAGTAGACATCTTTCGAAGTTTACAAATCTGTAGACGTTTATTTCAGTCTACCCCCTAAAAAGTCAAACATAGTCAATTGCAAAACTAACCTCATTCAAAAAAATTAAAACATGTAGACTGTATATTTAGTCTACCTCTGAAAGTCAAATCTTGGAAAATTCTGGTCAATAGCGAAAACTAACATTTTTGAAGTTGTAGACTGAAAACGAAGTCTGCTTAAATAAAATCACAATTTTTTTTCAACTATAAAAAGTAACCCGTAAAATGGTCAATTGCAAAAACTAACCCAAAAAGTAGACCTATCTGACCGTCTACGGATGTAAACTGAAAAGAAAGTCTACAGCGTTGTAGACTGAACATGGAGTCTATTTCGAAATTTACATTAAAAGTTAATTTGTGTACTATGCATTAAACATTTTCACAATTTTTTCGTTTGAAAGTGTGTAATAGTTAATCCTAATGGGTTTGAGTGATTTTGGATAAAAAACTGTTGTAATTATGAAAGTATAATACTTTTGATTTTGCTATATTGCTAGGAAAAATTGTAGACATATTAGTAAGTCTACATTAATTGTCACAGTGCAAACAACCATGTCACATCCAAACTGTCTAAGTTAAACCAGTGTTGTCTTACTGCTTTAGATGTTGTTTTATGTATTATCTCTTATAATGTTGAATTGATCAATTGTATTATTGCTTTGGATGGTGTCTTATTGCTTTGGATGTTGTCTTATGTCTTATGTATTTAACTTATCAGCTGTATTGTCGCTTTGGATGTTGTCTTATTTGATGAACTTTTGTTGAAATCGTAGGTCTTAATTTTTCTATTACTTTGAGTTCTAATGTTACTTTCTGTTCTGTCGTGCAGACCAACATGTTAGTCTTCTTGAACAAAAAGTAGACTTCTTTTTAAGTCTCTTATAAAGAAAGACTAATATGTAAATCTCTAGATTGTATTGGAATTGTAATTTTGGTCGAAAATGAATTAAAATCTCTGAAAGAAGAGTACTATACTGATACAAATGATGATATTTTGATATATAGTCAAGTACCAGACTTCTATAAAAGTCTTCTGTAAAAGAAGACTAATACTTCAGTCTGCAGCAAGCAAATTACATAAGTTTGTTACAACCATATGTCTGGTACAAAAGCCTGATACAACTGTCTGTTACTCACAGTTCTTGAGCTCCTCCCTAGAGTATACAACCTCGATAGGAAATCAGGTTTATCCATTTTGTAACATGCACCAAGAAGACACAAACAAAGAATTATATAAGTGCATTCTACACGAGAAGTCTACACTTTAAAATAAAGCCTACACGAGAAGTCTATAAATTCAAACATCAGTGTACTACAAATTCAAAACATCAGTTTACATGAGAAGTCTACAAATTCAAAATATTAGTTTACAAAATTCAAAATATCAGTCTACAAATTCAAAATATCAGTCTACAAATTCAAAATATCAGTCTACAAATTCAAAATTTCAGTCTACAAATTTGAAACTTCATACTACACTTCAAAATGAAGGAGACTCACCAGAAGCAGAGAAATGGAATAGAGAGGATGCAATGCTCGTTAGAAAAATGAATCTAAGACTGACCGACTCAGATCTGAATCAAAAGAAACTAAAAGGTTAGTAAACAAAGATGAGCTTGTTAGGTTATTAGTTAAACAAGAGATAGAGATGACACAGAGACGTACGTTGGAAAGATGAAGCACAGTCCCTTGCTGGTTAGGACAGAGAGATGAAGTAGAAGCCATGATACAGACCGGAAACAAAGATTTGGACGAGAAGCACTGTTCCTTAGAAGTCGCCGGCTCAGATCTGAAAAGAGAAAAATGTAAAGGTGGTCACTTTTATCAACAAAGAGGTAAAAAGAGACATTTAACTTACCAGAGCAATGGAGGAGACAGAGACGAAGCGGATGGGAAACTGCGTGGATTGAGTTCACCGGAAATCTCGCCGGAAATCGCCTAGAGAGAGATACGGCGAAGATTAGTTTTTTTTTACCTGAAAAACTTGAGAAATCGTATTTATATACTAGGTTAAATTGTCTGTAGACTGAAAAAAAGGTCTACATATATGTAGACTTTATAATATGTCTACGAACCCCTTAACCACAAATCTCAAACCGTAAATGTTTTATTTGATCATCAAATTATATTGGTTAAATTCGGTTAGGTTAAATTGTGTGTAGACTGAAAAAAAGGTCTACATATATGTAGACTTTATAATATGTCTACGAACCCCTTAACCACAAATCTCAAACCGTAAATGTTTTATTTGATCATCAAATTATATTGGTTAAATTCGGTTAGGTTAAATTGTGTGTAGACTGACAAAAAAGTCTACATATATGTAGACTTTATAATATGTCTACGAACCCCTTAACCACAAATCTCAAACCGTAAATGTTTTATTTGATCATCAAATTATATTGGTTAAATTCGGTTAGGTTAAATTGTGTGTAGACTGAAAAAAAAGTCTACATATATGTAGACTTTATAATATGTCTACGAACCCCTTAACCAAAAATCTCAAACCCTAAATGTTCCTTAAAAGTGTTTAATTATATAAAATTTTAATTTTTTTACTTCATATTATCCATTATATTAATGATTAGTTAAAAATATTACAACAATTATTTTTATACATTTTTAAAATTAAATTATTAGATAAAATTATGATGTAGACTACATAACAAGTCTACCGAGTGAATAGACTTCGTACGAGGTCTACATTTATGTAGACTTCTTTCTGTTACGTGTAGACTAATAAAGGATAGAAACGTAAAATACACTTCTGTTTTTTGTTTGGTCATAAGGGTTAAATAGTACTTTTATCACCCCTTGTAGGTTGGTTTTGCATTTGATTGAAATTGGAGTACACTTTTAGGTTTAAATTGAAATTTTAGGTTGTTTTTAGCAAATCCCCCTATATTTAAATAGTAATAATTTTATGTTGATTAATTAAGTTATTACAAATTATGAAAAAATATTAAATAGATGATACTATAATTACAATTCTACATGTTTTATGAAAATTTATGTTTAATTACATGTTTTCTGGAATTCAATATTTAGACATTTTAGTGTATAAATATTAATAACTTCTTAGTTAAACCATTGAATGGTGAAAAAATAATACACACAACATACAAAAAAAAATACAGGTTAAAAATACGTAGCAAACAGCTAAAAGTAAGTGTACTTCCTAGTTGGTGGAATATTTTTTAAAACAAGTGTCCAACTGTTCATCACGTGCTTGTTTGTTGTCTATGTAACGTAATCTTTGGTTATGTAATCTTTGCGATAGCTCTTGTTTCAACTATCACCATCCATCGCAGAAGACAGATACCTTTTCTTCTCTTTGAGCTTTGGGATCCAACAACGATGGCCACCGACGAGCCCTCTCGCTGGAGCTTTCTGGTTAACCCATATTCTGTTTTCTCACTCTTTCAGGTCTCAACTCACTCGTTGTCTTTACCCATTTTTATTGGCTACTGCAGACATACAAGAACACTATGTTTCTTGAATATTTGTAGTAAAAACTCTTCACTATCGCTTAGAGTTTATATTTTCTCTTTTTAATATATATATAAAGAATATAAGACTGTTCTTGAATCACCGGAGAAACCGAGGAACTCTCTTTTGACCACTTCGTTTCAACTCTTAGCTTCTCGAGTTTACAGATGAAATGGTTTACTTCAGTAGCTTAGTGAGTGAAAAAATAGTTAACATTATTAAGAATTTAAAACGTTTTATGATGCCAAGTTTGGAAGGAAGAAGCTGCCTGAAGAAGAACCAGAAGATGGATCATCCAGCACCAAAGAAGAACCTTCCCAAGTCTTCACCAATCCAGTTCAGGTTACTCTTTTTGCCTTTCTGTAATGGTGTTGTGTTCTTTTTTCCTAAGACAGATTCTGATGATTGCAGGAGGGTAACACTGGCTTGGCCAATGGGATTTGTGAGAAGCCGTAAGATCTATGATTATTTCCTTGTGGTGTAGTGAGCTTTTTGTGCATTGTGTTGGATCTGTGGATTGGTTAGCATAGGAAATAATTGTCTTTTTACTGTTTATTCTGCAGGAAAAAGTCAATGTTTCCACCTTTTGAATCTGCAGAAACTCGTGCTCTGGCAGAGAGTTTGAGTAGGTAATGGGTACTACTGGATACATTCTTGCTCTTCACATCATGTTCTTGTGTGTCTCATGGTTTGTGTTTCATCTTGTTCTCAGGGATATCATCCGTGGGAATCCAAATATCAAGTGGGAAAGCATCAAAGGTTTAGAGAATGCTAAAAGGTTGCTCAAAGAAGCTGTGGTGATGCCTATCAAATACCCCTCGTATGTCCCTACTTTGCTATCTCAATCCATATAAGCCGAAAGGTCAATAACTTTTCAGTTAATGGTTTGGTGTTTGAATCTCATCTTATGGTTTCAGCTACTTTAATGGTCTTCTATCTCCATGGAAAGGGATTCTTCTGTTTGGTCCACCTGGTACCGGAAAGGTACCATGATTCTATCTCAGAATGTGTTATTCCTTTTGATGACAATCTTATTCTGTCTTTTGCAGACTATGCTTGCAAAGGCTGTTGCTACAGAGTGTAACACAACGTTCTTCAATATCTCAGCCTCATCTGTTGTTAGCAAATGGAGAGGTGAAGTCTTCTCCCACCCTTTATATACTCAAATGGTGCACTCTCTATATCGTGTTGTGATGTTTTTTTCTCAGGTGATTCTGAGAAGTTGATAAGAGTGCTGTTCGATCTAGCTAGGCATCATGCACCTTCGACAATATTTCTTGATGAAATCGACGCAATCATAAGCCAACGTGGTGGTGAAGGACGTAGTGAACATGAAGCAAGCAGGCGTCTTAAAACCGAGCTGCTCATTCAGGTAAAAGAATGTTCAAGAACCTTATCTTTCTCACAAAGTTCATCATCTTGCCAGACCATTAGTATTACGGGTTCAAAAATTTGCAGATGGATGGATTACAGAAAACAAATGAGCTTGTATTTGTTTTAGCAGCAACAAATCTCCCATGGGAACTAGATGCAGCTATGCTCAGGCGACTAGAGAAAAGAGTATCCTTATTTGGTGGTTTCTGTTTCTCTCTTTTATTTAATGAGAATGCTTGTGTTTATGAATATTACTTTGTTATGGACTTAAGCTAGTGACATGTTTAGATTCTTGTACCTTTACCTGATCCGGAAGCAAGAAGAGGAATGTTTGAGATGCTCTTGCCTTCACAGCCGGGAGATGAGCCATTGCCTCATGATGTGCTGGTTGAGAAATCAGAGGGCTACTCTGGTTCAGACATTAGGATACTTTGTAAGGAAGCTGCCATGCAACCACTGAGACGCACATTGGCTGTGTTGGAAGACACAGAAGAAACTGTGCCTGAAGACGGTAAAAAAAATCTCTCTTAACAATCCATTAGCGGCATTCTGTACCTGAATACCTCTCAATGTTGAGTTTTTTTTTTTGTGGATTGCAGAGTTGCCAAAAGTGGGAGCCATCCTACCAGAAGACATTGATAGAGCTCTGAGTAACACTCGACCATCGGCTCATCTGCATGCACATCTCTACGACAAGTTCAACGATGATTATGGTAGCCAAATCCTTATATAACTTCCATGAAACATATATGACATCATTATTCGTAATGGAAGCCTATCAGTGACTTATCTTCGGTTCTTATTGCTTCCATTTTCTTAGACCATACTATTGTTTATTTAAATAAAAACTTTAAAGTATTGGCATCTTGGACTACATTTTTTTTACTTGAATAAAAACTTTAAAGTATTGGCATCTTGGAATATGATTGATTCTAACATATTTTCTTATCACCGGTCGTCCTGAGCGAAATATGGATGAAGTGTGCAGTAAAAAAACAATAACGATCAAAGAAACTGCGTCGGAAGAAAGACTTACAAAGAAAACAAAAACATCACCAAGTTCTGGTCGAGTGTTTGGGAGGTAATAGATAGAAACAACTTGTTTTTACTCGGTTTTCTCCGCACCAGCTTTTCCTTTTCTGGACCGTTTTCTTGTCCTCTTTTCTTTACTGCTTTCACCACTTTTCTTGCCCTGGAAACCCCAAAAAAACATTGGAGAAAGTTAGTGACACCATCCTATTAAGCAACAGCTGCCAAATCTCTAATCTAACCTCTTGTCCACTAGATTTCGATTCAGCTTTGGGTTTTGATAGAGGTTTCTTGGTATCGTTGGCCTTCTTTTTCTTCATGCATGAAAGTGGATTTGGACCCTGCAGAGTGTTTGAGACAACAATGTTAGTTCATCAGACAAAGAAAGTTTTAGAACGATACTATAGCTACTATGTTCTTTACTAATCAAAACAAGTAATACCTTTGCTCTATTCCGCTTGAATTGGGGTCTATCCTTCACACCGAGTCCATTTCTTGTATTGACCACTCGCGGCGTTTCCCATTGTTCGTCTTCAACAGTTCCTTCTCCTCTACTAGAAGCCAAGATTCTCGCAGTCTGTTTCTCCAACATCCTCTTCTCCGTATCCGACATGGTTAACCTCTTTCTTTCAGAGTCTTTTGCAGTCTCACGTTGGAAATCAGAAGGTTGGTCGATCTGGAGACTGTTATTTAGACCATACAATAGTGGAACGATAGACTCCTGAAAGAAAGACAACAATACAAATCATATTAATAACAAAAACAGCTCCTACAAGACCAACAAATTCGTACACACAATCAAACTCACCTTCTGAAGCTTCTTCCTAAAGTCAGCGTCCTGAGTACCGAGAAAGAAATGCTCCGAGTTTTTAGTTCCGAGTACCTCAGACAAACACTCATCTGCTGGCTTCGCCTCGTCGTGCTCACATCTATAAACTCAAATAAAAGCAAATCAATCTCATATACAACATCCAGGATCTAACCTCATGTCCACACAACAAAAAAAACTCACTTTCAATACAAAAAGCTAATCATATCAGGTAGACAAGTCAATTCCATATACATTATACAGAATCCATGCCAGCATCTTAAAAGAAAACTTCACTTTCTACACATTCTTAAGGTCATCATATCAGTCATAGCAAATCAATTTCATATAAGTTATACAATAACAAGGTCTGGCACATTAAGAAAAAGAACATCACTTTCAATACATAAAGCTCATCATAGCAAATCAACTTCATATACATTATACAAATTCCATGCCTGCAACTTAAAAAGAATCTTCACCTTCTCATTATATCAATCATAGCAAATCAATTTCATACACATTATATACATTGATTGAGCTCATCATATTAATTACACAACACACAGTTATGCGCCTTAAGAATCGAACCTAAATTCTCAGACAAACAAGTTCAAACACAACCCATCTCTTGGTAATCTAAGATAACGACGACTTACGTAGCTGTGCTAAGCATCTGAGCAGCTTCGAGAGACTCGGAAAAATCATTGCCCAGTTTCTGCAACTCAGCAACCACACACTTGGTGGTGAAGAGCTTAACGGGACCTCCGAGTAGCTCGGAGATAACAGTATCGGCGGGAGTGATCTCACGAGAAACGAGATGGTGGACGAAGGTTCCGTCGCAAAGGACCTTGAAGGGCTGTCGGAACCCGAAACAGACAGTGAAGAATCTCACTGTTCTCCTGTTCTTCTTCTGCCTCTTCACTCTCATCTTAACGGATTTTCAGAGGCGGAGACGATGAAACTAAGGTTTTTAGGGTTTTGGTACGCCGAAGGATATCGGAAAGAAGATATATTTGTTTGGTTCATCGGTTTTTTTATTAAAACCGGTTTAAATTGGTTTACTATGGTTATACATAATTCATATCGAATTCAATGATCGTTTTCCCTGCAGTTCGGTTTGGTTTCATGAAAGTTTTAATCGAGTTCAGTTCTATTAAAGGCCCATTATATTTGGAGTCATGGGGGTTCTCTCTCTTCCTCTATAGAGAGAATTCTCTAGTGGATCTAACCGGTGGTTGCGATGTCGGATCTCAATTTTTCACGGAGGCACGTAATAGCGTGTTCGATGTTACATGATCGAGGCCTCATGCATTTGCGTGGGCTGACGCATGGTTTGGAACCGTCAATAATTTTGACTCGTAGCCTTAAACGTGTGACTTGAGGGTGTTAGGTTCAGATCATGGGTTTTTGGTTTGGGCAATGTTAATATTGAGCTTGTAACTAATGGCAATGTTAAAACTGAGCCTTTTCTATTTCAAGAAATAGTATCTCGAAGTTAAGAAAAAACACATAAGCAATAAATGAAAATTAAACAAATCAATAAAGGTGATTTTGTCGACGATTGGAAAACGGTTACTATTCATGATGTAACTTTTTTTTTTTTGATCAAACCAACTTGTATTAAACTTAGAGGAGTTTTAAGCTCCATGAAAGGAGAGTACAACAAAGCTACAAAGAGCCCAATGAGATAAGAAACAGATAAAATCTAAGATAGAATGAAAATACAAATCACAACAAGTAAACATTAGAAATCGCATCACAACGGTTTCATGAGTTTCTTGAACGATTGCATCTCGTGTAACTCTAAGAGTCACAACCATTGCACTAAAGGCAAGGAAGAGCGTTAGCCGGGAGGAGAATCCTTGCAATACCAGCCACACATGTTCATCCAATTCACTCCATACATAAGGAAATATTGGGAAACGAAACTGCTCCAAACAGGAGCCAAGCGGACAATTAATACCCGCCATAACCATATTCACCAAGCAACAAATCACAATGCTTGTCTCTTTCAACTGCCACCAAGAAGAGAAACACACAGACACTGCACCACAAACCAGGTTGAATACAATAATAGGACTGCATACTGCAGTAGAGAGTTGCATCAACGCAACATAAAAACCATTAAGAGGCACAAATATATAATCAGAGGACACTGAGTCCATCAGTACATTACCAATTAAAGCCAGAATCCACAAATCCAGAGTCACCCTCCCATCTAGCATTGCATCTCTTTCAAAAGAAAAGGAGTAAACAGAGAGTAAAGAGCTAAGGTGGACCTGGACGTCTATAAGCGGATGGATAAAAGGACGGCTGGAATAAGAGCTGGGAGAAGACCCATTCCCAAGTTGAAAAAGATATGACCTGTATACCACAAGAGAAGAAACCCAGTTGACAATGATAGTGTCACCAGTGAACACAAGAACATCACCACCATCACTAAGCTTGCTTGAAGCCCTTGAAAAATTAAACATCAGATATAGGACTTGAGTAGATTGTGGAGAAGAGCTGGAGGAAGTGACTAGGATTCGAAGAAGAACGAGGCTGACAGAGGCGTCTGGTGGGTCTGGAGGTTCTGGTGGCTTGACGGGATGAGTTTCATTCGGAAGGTGCTTGTTCGGCGGCAGATCTGAAAGAGGCTTGGGCTGTGAAGGAGGAGGAAGAGCTGTCATCATCATCTTCAAGGAGGAGGAGCAGTACTGCGTCAAGCCAAGGAACAATGACGGCGGCGGATCTGGAGGGGGCCGGAGACACGACAGAGAAGTAGTCATCATCATGGCCGTGGAGAGAAGCATGGCTGTTTCAGAGAGAGGGGGAAAGAGCGGAGTGGTTAGGGCGAGGGAGATCCATCGGAACGGCGCCTTGGGATGCGGGCTTGGGAGAGATTCCCTAAGTCGCTAGGGCGAACTAGCGTCTCTCACCTTTCAACTCCATAAGCTTATCTTGTTTATGAGTTTGGGAAGTAGAGGAAGATGGAATCTGATCTAGGGTTTTGGCTCTTCTTATATGGATCAAAGAGGTTAGGGTTCTTTAGATCAAATCGAACAAACACATATAAGCAGAAATGGTGAGGCAAATAAAGAATAAACATTCATGATGTAACTTATGAACATGATTCTAATGGTAAGGATGGGATCAACCCACATTCCTCCCACAGGATGCCTTGTTTCTCGATATATGGAATAATTTCCCAATATGATGACAGGTTACGTATGAGACATATAATAGAAATGTCTATAAAAGAGAATGTGATTTCTATCTTTTATGCAGTATTGTTAAGTTTCTCTCACAATTTTTACAATATTTTCTCAAGTAACATATACGAAACATAATGACAGATAATATGAGATATGTCATTCAAGACATAGAATTAAGAAGTCAAGATGCTCTGCCCTTTGATGTGGTTAGACAAGTAGCAGAAGCGAACTGATTCATCAGCTAGGACACCAAGCCATGCCTCGTCAAAACTTGTGAAATATTGTTGCAACCATGCATAGAGTCTGGGGGATAGAAGGGCTTGCACGTGGTTGGGTCATAGATGGGAGAAGATTCCAATTTTTTCCCTCTGAAGAAGCACTGGATACAGTGGTTCGTTAGGGGCCTTGGGCGTATGATTATAGGAAGATTGTCCTTCAAGGTGGACACCTATGATGGACATGTCTTTACTCAATTTTGTTCCTTTTTTGGGGCAAGATCCAGATGGAGTATAATGAGAAACATGCGCCATGGATGAAGTTTGTAAGATTTTGTGCTAATTGAGACATCAATCAACCACTTAAGTTTCAGAGGAATTTTCAGTTTACTCATGGGGTTAATACCCTCCTCCGGTTCCACTATGAGAGATTAAGAGGTTTTTGTGAAGAGTGTGGTCTCATAACACATGACTATGATCGTTGTTTGATTCAAAATGAGAAACCATAAGAAGAACCAAGTGATGGGGATGATGGTGAAAATGATCAGATTCCGGAATCAGAACACCATGGTAATTCTGGAGTTCACATTGAAGAAATTAATGAAGAGGATGCGAATGATGATGCTTTAACATTCCTGATGCACATGATGAGCATCAACCGGGTGATAATCAAGTGCATGCAGATGAAGATCTTGAAAAAGAAATGAGTCCAGAAGAGAACCCCAATGATGATGACCGGTTGTGGACTAGAGTTGTTATACCTAACATGTACTCCAAGGATCTCAACTCGGAAGAGATGTACTCTATCACTCCATTTGCAGAACATTTTGATGGATGCGATGCTCTGAAGAGAATGAAATGGTTGGAAAGTGCAAATGGTAACATGACCAAACTCCGACGTGTTGAAATAAGGGGAACAAGTTCTGTAAAAGGTATAATACATCAGAAGCATGTACTCGAAACTGAAGATTTTTGTCTTGTTGCTAAACATGTAGATGAAGAACTTGACGATTACATACCTTTTATTATTCAATTTATCATTTCTACTACTATCAAGAGAATCAATATCTAGAAGATTATTTTTTACACCCGGCTTTAAGTTATTACTAATTAGAAGCATACACTAAGATAGCCCTAAATATTTTGTCACAAAAAAAGCTTTCAAAGAGAAAAAAATGACTAAAAGAGGTTTTATTAAAAAAATGTAGATACACTTATATCATAGGATTAACTAATATAAACTTATGCTTTAGAGTTATGGGGTGAGATTTTGGGGTAAGTTTAATTTTTTTAAAAAATAAAATATATATATTAAAATAAAAAAAATAAAAAAATTAATTCTGTTATTTTCTTTTCTTAGAGCTCTTTTGGCGATAACAACTTTAAAATGGTTGTTTGAGAAAATTTTCCTATCAATTATGTTACATGTGCTATCATATATATTTTATCATTTTTTCAGTTACAAGAAAATATATTGCTGGAAAGATTAATAATTCATTCTTAAATTAAATTTAAGAATAATTTATCATTGTTTCACAATGTCTAACTAAATATATTTTTCAAAATAATGTCATCATATAATGTTTCAGGGTAATTAATGAATTATATTTTTTGATGTATAAGTAACTTTATACATGAACTTTCTCACATTATATTTGGCAAATTATCAACTAGATGTATTATTTGTATAAATTATGAAACATTAAAATTATTACGTATTTTAACTTTTTCATTAGAGCTAATTACTTTATTTTGTATTATTACTAAAATATATGGGTTTTTATTTTATGTGTGGGTATGCAGATTTGGTGTTTTAAAGCCAATGTTTCACTATCAATGGTGAGAATAATTAAAAACTAAATCACTAAAATTTTGATATATCACATTATTAACTGTGAACTAATACACATATATGATATAAACATAACATAATATATCTCTTCATGAGGAATCACAAAAATGTAATATCATGCTCTTATTAATTCAAACTTTGTAATTAGATATTTAATCATGTTTTCTATGATTTTAAGTTATTTTGCTTATGTGTCATATTCAAATAATTTTAGATGATTCATTAATTTACTAATTTTAATATTATATTATTAATTCAAACTCTTTAACTATATATATAATTATTTTGCTTAACTTTGTATCATTGACGAAAAAAAAGTTGATTCTAATTAAAAACATATATGTCATATTTATCGTAATGTAAGTTATCTTATAATAATATGTAAGTGATGATACAGATAAACTATATATGATGCTGACTCTATGTTAATATATATATATATATATATATATATATATTTACTCTATTTTGGTGCATATTTTATTATATCATAATAACTTATTCTATATTAGTGTGTATATTATTACCATAAGTTTGATCAATATACAAGAAACCATGTCCACTTAAATATTTCTAATTGAATTGGTGTTACCATTATAAATATATTTTTTCGTTATTAATTTGTATTATTTATAGGATTTAGTGTTAGTAACTTTTTTTGTAATTTATTTTTAGAGGAAGAGGTTTCGTGTTTTGTTTGTTGATGAATGTTCTCTTCGTAATTTTTGATTTAAGTTATTTTAAGGGAACTTTTTTTGTTTTAAGTAATTTCGCTATTGGTATATGACATAGCAAAAAACGAACCTTCTATTTTGTCATATATAAGTAATTAATTTGATGTTCTGTTTAACTTATCATAATAATCTTTAAATTATAATGTCTGTACTAATAAGTAACTATTATATCATTATATATACTACTTTGAAATTATTTTTCTATTAAAAACTTTTTATAAAATATATATAAACGCATTAAAATTAATTTACTTAGAACGTAAAGTCTCACTAATCTTCAAAAAAAGGGGACATTACTCACGACTGGATGTCGCATTGATTATCATCGGCTTGATTTTATTGTTCTAATAAGTCAGGTGAGAACAATTCTACTATTTGGTTTTCGATTAATTTCACTGATTGTATCTACAAAAGCAGTTTTTTTTCTATTTAGAAAGACTTCTGTTTTAGGTGTCTCAAAGTCATGTTACACCGACATTGCCATATCCGAAAATTAGTTTGAGAAAATGTCGAGTTATGTTCTGCAAGATATGAAACTAAGAGGATTTGCAAAGTAAAATTTAAAACGCTAGAAGAAGAATCTGTTACTGGAGATTTGCCCAATTGATAGTTATGTTTGAGATCATTATGTTTTTTTTTAAAAAGCTATGAAAAATGGCGTTTTCCACGTGGTTTAGACCTCCTTTGTCGGTACAGAGCTTATAGAACTGGCCGAATGATGTGCTTATATAATTTAATCGTCATTAATCACAGGATGACAATTAATTTAGTTAAATGATGCAAATGGTGACCAAACCATGTACAACTAACTAATCACGTGTAGTTTAGTTATTTTATAGTATCATACATTTATTTCACACGAACTATTCTTAAAGCGTTTGATGTATATCCACTCCATCTTGATAAGGTCATTATTTTGAAGTTCGAACATAAAAAGTTTTAGTACTGAAAATTTGAAATGTTTTATTAATTAGGTCTACATGCATTAATTGTGGTTTGTGAGTACAGCCGTTAGCTTAAGCCTTAAACAAAATAAAGCAAAAAAAAAAAAATTCTCAAATATAACTTTTTGAAGTTTTTGTTATAAAATAAATTTTTAAAAATAATTAAAATAATTTTTTTTTATTTGAAAATTTTTAATTTTTTAATTTTTTTTAATTTTAAACATCAACTCTAAAACTTCACCTTCTAAATTTAGAATAATTAATTCAAAAGGTATAAATGTTTATTTACGTCTTTAATAAAGTCTTATTTTAGTTTTTTTTCTTTTCAATGTTATTTTGAGAACAATTTTTTTTTAAATCTATTTTGATCTTTTATCTAAAACAATAGAAAATTATCCGCCAAAAAAAACAAATGAAAAAAAACCTGAACCCAAGAAAAGAACATTATACACGTGCGGGAAAAGAGAGAGAGAAACAGAGATGTGAAACTCAAACTGTGTTCTGTTTCCAGCTTTTCATGATCCTTATCTCTCTTCGACACATACAAAACACGTGACACACGCGCGCGCACACACATATAAAAATCAATCGACTAGCTCATCTCATTCATCACCATCAAAAACTTCACAAGCCTTTTACTCACAAATTAAGAAAGAAATGGAGATGCAAAGTAACTGCGACTTAGAACTTCGTCTTCTTCCTCCTCCTCACGCTTCAAGCAGCTCTGAAACTCCACAACCAGAGCAAGAACCTCGGATATGTGATTCTTCAGATCTTATTCATCTCCAGGGAAAAGCTATACTATCACTAGCGAGTAAAGGTAGGGAAGAGAGATCGTTGTCACTGGAAAGTTCACACGGCTCAGATCCTTCAATAACCCCAAACGATTTGTATCGAGTTCATCATCATCAAAAGACATCCATGAAGAGATCTCTTCGTAGTTTTCTTCAGAAACGGAGTGTTAGGATTCAAGCATCTTGTCCTTACCGCCGGTTCCCCATAACTATGTTTGTTTGATTTCAGTTTTTTTTTCTCATGTTAGACATTGTATTAGCACACTTTATATTTTAATTAGATCAAATTTTAACATTGAAACTTTATGACTCATACCAAACCAAACACTAACCAAAAAGATATGGTACAAAGCCAATACTGAGGAAAATACACTAACGATCTGAAAGAAATATTTAATCAAATTCTGTTTTCTGTCCACGAAATCTATTTTTTTTTTCAAACAAGGAAAAAGTGGGGTGATTGGTAGTGGCGGTACGAATTGGCAGTAGCTGTAGAGCCGTCGACATTTTTTTTAATTTTTACTGCTATTTTTAAAATCAATTATGCTTTTATTTTTAAAACTGAATCTAAAACCAAAAAATTATAAAAGAAAATATGTTAGCTCTAGAAATCACTTTTTCTAGAGTTTTTGTTCGCTGCTTTGAAAAAATTTCTACAGTAAAATAAATTAAAACGAAAGCTTAAATCTTAGAGCAAAAAATTTGAAAGCCACAACTTTAACCAAACAAACCCGGTATTCCTAGCTACACAAATTATTGGGTAATAATAGTATATGCGAATCTATTTTATTGTGTAAAAAAAAAACTAGAGTTTCTGAAGAAATAACATCATTTGAATGAAATAAAATAAAATGAAAAAAAAAGTCGGGGATCGAAGCAATTTTTTTAAAAGTTAATCTAAAAGTAATTGGTAACTAGATGGTAAACATCAAGTGTTCGTGCTCATGACTCCTAAGTGACGGTTTGGAGCTTTGTAATAAGAAGAGCTGCCTTAGACTTTTTCAATAAATTTCGATCCTTGGTGTTTGTCTCCATGAATGTTTCTTCATTCACTAGCTTTGTTTTCAAAAACTTTGCTTGCCTTGGATCCAAATTTTTGTGTAATATTTGGTTTAATTAAATATAATTTCCACACCATCATCCAGTGTGGTTTCTTTCATTATGTGCTCTGGTTCCGGATATTTTCAGTGGTATGAGAAAAAAATAATAATAATACTGCAGACGTATGGCTGGGCTTTAGTGGGCCTGCTAAAGACTTTTCTTCCGTTTTCAAGAAAATAATTATTAGTTAGTTGTAATAAAAACATTAAAACCCCAAAGTGGAGGGAGGAGAGAAGCCCTAAAAAGGCGTTGTTCGTAACCCAGTCGACGGTCTCGGTGGAATAATCTCTCAAATTACCAAATAATATATTTTTTTTCTTTTACAATTTCATGGCTGAGATTCGTCTTCGTCATAAAACAATTTCTTAAATTTTTATACTCAAAAAAAAAAAAAGAATACGCGAAAACAAAGTCGGCTCCTCTTTTCTTGTCTGTTCAGATTCACAAAAAAACTTGCTTGCGGAAGTAGAAAAAGTCTTTGGTTTCTTATTCTCTGTTTCTTTGGATCCGTAAATAAGACATGTTATTCACGAGAGGTGTTTGTCGGATTTCTTCAAAGTTTCTGACTAACCGGAGCTTCTCTCAATCTCTTCTCGCCTCTCATCGCCTCTCCATCATCATCCCCGAACAGGGTCACTCTTGTTCCGACTCTACACACAAGGTTATCTCACCTTTGTCTCTCTCTACCTCCTGTGACTGAGAAATACTCAAATAGAAATATCTGATCTTTTAATTGATTTTATGGGTTTCATTTTGATTTTGAGTATCAAGAAGCTGCAGTTTTTACTCTGATATGTTAATCATTACAATGGTGATTAATGACGTGTATTGATTAAAGGTTTTGTCTTTATCTAGTAATCACCCAAAAGGTGTTGTCTTTTTAGTTTCTAATAACGGGTATGTCGCACCCAGAGAGTCTTTTTCCCATTTATATTTTTCATGAGTCCTATTCCGATACATCAGGGCTCTGCGTTTGTGATAGAAAGGATAAGATAATGATTGGAACCGGATTAGTTTATCTAAAGAATTCATTTTGTTATATAGAGAAGCTTGTGACCTAACCAATGTGTTGTTATTGTTTGTGATGTTTTAGTAGGGTTATGTTTGCAGAGGAACTTATTCATTCAGATCTCCAGTTTTTGGTGGTTTTACACATCATCTCTATCACCAGAGCAGCTCAGTTGTTGAGGTTTGATCTTCTTTGCTCCCTTGTTTACCATCAACTTCGAATCATCATGAACTTATCTCCCTTCGATTACTAGCTTCTGTGGTTTCATTTTTGAACATTGCTTCACTTGTGTAAGAAAATTCTGTCAAAACAGCAACTGTTATTTTCTTTACTTAGGTGTACTGTTTGTTGCTGATTTTGTTGATTGCTCCTCTTCTTTACTGAATGCTGAAAGAGTAAGATTGTCCTTTCCTAGGAGGAGCTTGACCCGTTTTCCCTTGTGGCCGATGAGCTCTCACTCCTTAGTAATAAGTTGAGAGCCATGGTAGTTGCCGAGGTATGTGGCCTTTTCTTTTGTCAATTCATTTTTACGAATTGTGCTCATAAAGAGGCGGAAGCAAAACCTGCTGGATATGATGTTCTGAAGAAAATTAATTTATGTTTCTGTATCTGACTTCTTCTATATAGGTTCCGAAGCTGGCTTCTGCAGCTGAATACTTCTTTAAAAGGGGTGTGGAAGGCAAACAGTTTCGCCCAACTGTAATGACTCTCTTTTCTGTTTGTATCTTGTCATCATGTTCTGAAACCATTTCTCTATTGGTATCATATAACAAGTTTGGTTTTATTATGTTTATAGATTTTATTGTTGATGGCTACTGCTCTGAATGTACGCGTACCAGAAGCATTGGCTGCTGAATCAGCAGATGTAGTCCCATCAGAATTACGCGTAAGGCAACGGGGTATTGCTGAAATCACCGAAATGATACATGTCAGTAACTATTCTCTACTCATCACACTCACTGAAATCAAGATTCAGTATCCTTTTTTAAAAAAAAATTCAGTTAGTAATGCTTTGGTCATTTGTAGGTTGCAAGCCTACTGCATGATGATGTCTTGGATGATGCTGATACAAGGCGTGGTGTTGGTTCCTTAAACTTTGTAATGGGTAATAAGGTACTCATTTGGCAGTAGCTTCTACCGTCTAAGGCATTCTTAGTTTTTTTAGGCTATTATGCTACAATGTATTAAGATCACCATGTACGTCACGTTGTAGATATCGGTATTAGCAGGAGACTTTTTGCTATCTCGGGCTTGTGTGGCCCTTGCTGCTCTAAAAAACACAGAGGTAAGAATTTAGGATCAGTGACAACAATCTTGATTATTGTTTCGTCTTTGCAAGCTCATGGAGTCTCTTTATTGTAGGTTGTATCGTTGCTTGCAACTGTTGTAGAACATCTTGTTACCGGTGAAACCATGCAAATGACTAGCACAACCGATCAGCGTCACAGGTAAGAATCTTACTTCTCCCTACATTTAAAAATACAGCCATAAATAGAGAAAGCTACTTCTACGCTGCCACAACAGTAAATATATATCATATGATTATGATCGTTCATGCAAATATGATTAATTTTTCCATGGCTACAGTATGGACTACTACATGCAGAAGACATATTACAAGACTGCATCGTTAATCTCAAACAGCTGCAAAGCAGTTGCATTACTCGCTGGACAATCAGCAGAAGTTGCCATGTTAGCTTTTGAATACGGGAAGAATCTGGTTCGTTCTCTATCATCTTCTGAAAAAATGTTGGCTCCATTGGAACAAGTCTTGATCCAAATGTTTGATTAGTTTCTATATTTTGAAGGGCTTGGCATTCCAATTGATAGACGACGTTCTTGACTTCACTGGCACATCTGCGTCTCTAGGAAAGGGATCCTTATCAGATATCCGACATGGGATCATAACAGCTCCAATCCTCTTTGCCATGGAGGAGTTTCCTCAACTACGCAATGTTGTTGGTCAACTTGAAAAAGATCCAACGAATGTTGACATTGTAAGTTTGAAAGAAACATATCTCCAAAAATCTCTAATACATTTTCAGAGTCTCTTATGTTGCTTCACATGAAAACAAAACAGGCGTTAGAGTATCTTGGGAAGAGCAATGGAATACAAAGGACAAGAGAGCTAGCTATGGAACATGCTAATCTCGCAGCAGCAGCAATTGGGTCCCTACCTGAAACAGACGATGAAGATGTCAAAAGGTCGAGACGGGCACTTATTGACTTGACACATAGAGTCATCACCAGAAACAAGTGAGGATCCATATACAGCAAACACCGTCATAACATGATGAGAATGTTTCGGTTCCATTCCATTTCATTTGTAGGATTTTGTGTTTGTACAACTCGTTTCACAAAATAATTTGTTGGTTTTCATTATAAACAACATACATGGGAGAATAGAGACAGTGACATTACTTGTGTAATGATTCTCAAGCATTTCTTGAGAACTTGGTTCAGGTCTGGTTTTGTAACAGACTTTACCGTTTGAAACCATATTCAAAAGCTGAAGGAAACCGTTGGCGCTAGTTAACAGTAAACTCAATACAGTAACTCGATCAAATATTTGGATATTTGTTCAAATAACTATTTTGTGTTATTATCCATGAAATTCCAAACTCAGTAAACAGAAAAACAAAAATGATCTTTACACTGAACCGGAAAAGAAACACAAAAACCTGTCAAGGATCAGTCTCTTTCTTTGTTATGTTCTTGATAGTATAGTATTCAAGGATAGTATAGTATTCAAGTATCATTCAACTCGTACATGTGATACACAGAAACACATCAGTACCCTATTCAGATTTGATGACACAGAGGATCTTGAAGAGTTTGTGATGCAATTTTGGATGGGGACAAAGTTGTAAACATGATCTTCTCTACAGCCATTCATATACAAAAACCTTATCTCTGTAGGCTGTAGCACAAACAAAGAAACAAACATCAACAAGATAGAACTCCTAAGCCACAGTTCAAAAAAAAAAACAAGACAGAGCTCCTAAGACTTCAAGAAGAGAATGAAGTCTTTTTCTTAGGGTTGGGGTTCATCAGAATCTTGGGATGTGCTGGAAACATCTGTAGCGGATAGGCCATGAACGGATTCAAACCCATTGGCGAAGACATTTGCGAGAGCAGTCAGCACCTGAAAGACATTGGGAAGGCTTGATTTGAGGTTGTCCAGTGTCATTCTCTTGCTTAGCTCGACCGAGTTTAAGTACTTAGCTTTCTCAGTGTCCACTCGTTTTCTCAAGGCTTCGATCTTGGCTTGTTTGATTAACAACGGATGCTTAGAGCCCAAACTTGTTGAGTTTGCATCCTCTTCCATTGCTGACATTCCCTCAAGCCTTCTTTCCATCTCAGCTAGTGAAATTAGCTCTTTCTCCAGCCTTCTTTCAAGTTTATTCCATTTCCTCCTCAGGTTGTATTCCTCAGTTTGTTGATTAATAACAGATTTGATTGCCATCAGAAAGCTTTTAATGGTCTCTGAAGTTACCTATATCACCCAAAACAGTTGCATTTAAACATATACAAAGACAGCTTTCATGGGGATCCAAGAACCAGAAAAATACATATATAAGTTGCAAGTGATGGAAGAACCTGGTCAGGGAGCTTTTCAAACACAAGCTGCCATTCTTTGCAGAGCTTACGAGCAGCAACAGGCAAGCTGGTTCTTTGGTTATCTTCCTTAGAGAGGCGATCAGTAAGTTGGATCCACGTATAGAGTGTTTTCACGTATTCTCGCTGAGAATTTACCAACTTGCAGAAACTATTGTACCAGCAAGTAACCTCGGTCTCTAATTGATTAACCGCCTGGCGTTTGTATTCCGAACTGAGATCTATACTCGGGTAATCTTGAAGATGGTTCAGTTGCTGGGATATATGAACTTGGACTTGATGGCACTTGAGCATTGTTTTCCACATATGTGCTAGTCTGCGTGCATTAAGACCACATAAATGTTGAGAAGCTATACATGCTTTTCACTGAGATGGTCAGCAAAAGAGTGGTTGTGGAGTTTACCCGGAAGATAAAGCAACTAGCTGCGGATACAGCTCCTCATTGATTAAGTTCAGCACACATGAGCATGTCTCAGTTATGGAATCTTCTAGACGCTGGATCTCGGTTTCCAAACTCTCTAAAGACAAGCGAGTCTTCTCCATCTTGCTCAAATCAGAGGCTTCCCCATCTTGCTTCTGCAGTAACGCAGACTTCCTCTCATGCTCCACTTTGGCAATTTCTTTGTTCTGATAGAAGAATAAGACTTAGCATTTCATTGTTTAATCTGAAAAACTAACACCGAAAGAGTTGTGGATCAGCTAGCTCTTACTCTTACTAACTGGTAAAGTTTCTTCTCAGCTGTGTATAGCTTCTCAAGTGTGCTGCAGTGAGCTCCTGGCCTGCAGGGTTCAACAGTGCCGCTTGTGGTAGCATCTTTGCCCACATGAAGAGACTTTGAGGACCAGCTCCATGACAGTGCACTGAAGACCTTTGCAGAGCTGCTTCTTTTCCCTGCGCGAGTCACACAAGTATTATAACATGCTTATAAACACAAATCAGCATCTGTGGTTGGTCCAACATCCAAAAAGCTTGAAAAGTTACTCAGTCAGTGACTTACTTCTTGTTTCCTGATACCTGAAAGGATCAACACCATCCCTACTGTTGATGTCTACTATCACAGCTATCTCCTTCTCGCAACCCGATGCTTTTAGAAAGTAATCATCCAACTCCTTGATGATCCCTTCTAAGGTCCTCCTGATCCTACGATCAGTCACACCAGTGTTCTCCAGTTCTTTACCGTAGCAGCTTGTCATCGATGAGTTATCGTCCATAACTTCTTCCAGCTTAAACTTCAGACGCCGTGGCTTCTTCACGCCAGACCCACCAACGGCTTCTATTTGCTGGACACTTAAATCCAGGCAGTTACCTCCTGCTTCTTGTTGCTCATCTTCTTCCTCAAACTCAGACTTCGTCTCTGCCCAGTTCTCCTCTTCAGCTTGCTGAATCTTTTGTTTCTTCTTCAGGTCATTTTGTGTACCTACAATATCACCATCTGGATTGCTATGCAGTTCCAGTGACTCAAAGGGGTTCCACAAGTTCCAAGAATTAGGCAATGGAGGCGGAGGAGTTGCACAACTTCCATCAACATGACCATCAATCTCTGCAGCACCCTCTTCTTCCTCACCATCAACCAAAGCATTCTTACCACCAGTCTCAGGCTTTCTCAAATCCGGGCTAAATGGAGGAGGTGGTGGAGGAGGCAACGTAGGAGGAGGAGGAGGAGAAGGAGGCAATGTAGGAGGTGGAGAAGGAAAACTTAAACCATAGCTAGTGTTCTCAAGCTCCAAGGACTCAGACTCAGTGAACTGCCTGAGAGTGACTCCAGTGTTCCTCAAAGCTCTAAGATAAGCCAACTGTGCATCTGCAAAATCTCCCCTGAACACTAATAACTTCTTCATTAGCCTCTTTCTTTGCCTACACACTACAACCTTTTCTTCATTGTCAATGCTTGAAGCTGCACAACCCATCTCTTCCCTTTTCACTCTCTCTTTAGACTCAATCACTCAAATTCTGAAACAGAGAATGTCTATGTTAGCAAACGATTCAACCAAAAGGTCTAAGCTTTTCAATCTAGAGACTCATCAGTGAACCCAAAGTACTCTCCTTTTTATATTTTGTTTTGTGGGTCGTCACTTGCATTAAAGTGTTTTAAGGACTAAAGAGACTACAGTTAATCAAGATCTCAAAATGTGCTTTCGAGAACATACCAACGAAGCTCCGCGAATGATTTATCTCCAAAAAGGAAGTGCCTTTCTTTCACTTCACTTTACCCTTCAACGCCATTTCTCTGGAGAAAGCAATGTTCGAGTAGATAATCTTTAGAGGAAGAAGGTAAAAGAGGACACTTTGATCCGCGGAAACAGCAGTTTCAATAAAAGTCAAAGCTTGGTCCTAAACAGCAAGAAAAACGATGCAATTTAGAAACAAGAAAGAAAAACGAAGAAAGAGTGAGTGAAGAGAGAAATTAATTTGGCATGAATATTTTATATCTTCTTAGGACAGGTGATACTGACATGGAACCTGGTACAATGACATTTGTTTATTTTTCCTTTTCTTCTAGCTCAATGTATAAATAATACTATTTTTTTCTCATGTTGTAAGTGAACAATTAATTATTTATCCGACAAAAATCATAATAAAAAAGAAAAGAAAGTATATCCTTTAAAGTGACCAAACATGATCAAAGGCAAAGATTAGCATAGACAGCGAACTAACTTAAACGAGAAGGAACTGTTTTGAGACTCCTAAGCTTACTCTTTTCTCTGGTTTAACTATTTTTTTCTTTATTTGTGTTTCCATGTCTTTTAAGTCATCAGTCACGTTCAGAAAGTGCTGAAAATGTAAGATAATATGAATCACTAATTAAGAAATAAAGTTTTGCACTATCACTCATTCGGATTGTTTTATTCATTTTCCTCAAGAAAGTTGTGAAAAAATGATTTTATGTCTAAAAACATTTTCTCTTGCACTCCAAAAGTTTTTTCAAATTTTCTACTTGGTTACTTGCATGTTGCAATTCAGTCACATACACAAAGTTGCAAGACTATTGAGGAATACAATTGTATTTAACCGGTATAAAAGGTGGGTATTCAACTACTACCGATAAGATAACTTATATAAATTGTGGTCCTCCAAAGTCCAGATTCACATGTAATATTGAGGATGAGGTAAATGTTTCTTTTTCTTCCTTCTTGGAAAGCTATATACGCCTTTTTGTATATACAATAAAGAGAAAAAGGTGAAAAAAGAAGAATGAAACTTTTGTTTATCCAAAAAGGTTTGGAGCTTGCAACTATTTTACAAGAAAAAATTGAGAAAAAGAAGATGAAAAGAGACAAAGGTGACAAGATTACACTAGGCAGATAGAAAGGGAGATAGATAGCATCCTAAGAGAAGAGTGACGCGCATGTTAGCCATTGCATTTATCAACTTAATTTGTCAACAGAATAGCAAATATAAAAATTAATTCTGATTAAGCTTGGATTCTATGCAATTGAGATATGAGAGCTCAATAAACCTAATTTAAAACTGACTATACAATGACAAGTATATGACTAGACAACCACACCATACTGCATTTATCATTGAATACTATCCAAAAGCAGTATTACTTGGTCACAAAGTTTATGGCTTTTTTTTGTGGGTTATGATATATGAAATTGAAGGGTATCTTAATCATCAAGTCTGGTTAATTAAAATCACATATACAAAATAATTGTCACTTAAATGTGATCAGTCTTAAATCATTATTGAATTTAATAGGATCGACAATCTATTTTTCCATGAGAACTATGATATAGCACCAAATGTCTCTGAAACTATCACTTCTATATATTTTACTTTAAGAGTAAAGTTCAAAACCTATCTCCCCCAGTATATAGTTTGAGATCTATTTTCCTACAATAATCGAATATACGATTTAATATCGGTTGGTTTATTATTTTAAGTTAAACCGTAAACTACTAAAGTTAATAGTTAGCCAAATAAAATCCGATTAAGAATGATATAAATCTAATTTATACCCGATTTAAGACCCACATTCATTAAAAATCAGTGATCAACCTTAAACTAGATATCATAGTTCTCGTGGGAAATAGATCGTCGACCCAATTTGATAAGATATTGTACATATTATATGAAACAAATGAAGTATGTATTTGCATCATTATTTACAAAAGATCTCCCCATAAGCTTGCATAGTTGTATGCACGCACAGATGTACAATAATAAAAGAGTTTAAACGACAACGGTTCATTCAGCATTCACATGGGGTTTTACATTGCTCTTAAACCACACCAAACCAAACCAAACCATACCTAAACATTAGTGTATAAGAAAGTCAGTTGAAGTTCGGTTCGTGATACTTCAATAACCTGATTGAAATTTTGGTTTTAGAATAGTCTTGGTTCCCAAATCACGGTTTTCATCACCACAACACATTGAATGGCACCACAGAAAGAAACTTGCAACAGACGCAATCATTTTTTAGATCTCACGCATCGATCTTAAGCAGCGAATTGAGTGAAGTGCTGTTGAACTTCTGAGCAAAGCCTCGAATGACAAGCACTATAACATCGCGGAGATGGCGTGAATGCACTACCATGTCTACTGCATTCTCACTATCTACAACAACCCTCAGCCTTCTCTGGTCATTACGAAATGTCTCTACCTGGTTTGGTGCATAAAAATGATGAACTTGTAAGACAATTTGAAAAATGTTAGTCAAGTGAATGTGGACACAGAGACACTTACATGGAAAGGAGGAACATAGCTTCCACGAACTTCAGTGCTTGCGAAAGACGTCTTTGAGCCTGGTTTCACAACCTTTAGTCTCTTCCTGTTCATTTCTAGCATTCGTCTCTCCAGATTTCCATCTCCCACAATCTACAACCATTACCACTTTCAACCTTCAGAAAACCCACAAATGGATGAACAAAAAATCAACTGTGAGTTGTAAGTACAGACCTTTTTTGGATAAGGGTCCTTGTCACACAGCACCTGATTCCATAAGATCAAAAGAAGGAAACTGAATATCATTTTTTTTTTTGGTCAAAAGGAAACTGAATATCTATAGTACTGCTTTTATAGGAAATCTCGTGAAGTTGAGTAAATTAAACACAGAGTTACTCTTACCTCAAACTTCACTAAACCAGTTTCTAGTTTTAGCTTCACTTCCTTATAGAGATCAGGTTCTGCAAATTAAACATCAGCATGAATCCCATTGTTTTTAGAAAAAAAGGAGAGTAGTTATGGAAGAGGCAGCAGAGATCCCTCTTAAAGGTACATAGTTAATTTGAGACAATATTTGAGAGACTTGGTGACTAGATATTAGTTGGTTAGTACAAACACATAACAACAATGGTGATGGTGAGTATGATGATGACTGAAGATCTTACCAACAGCAACAGGTTCTGTAGATGCAGAAACTGGGTGACCTTCAATACCATCATCACGTATGGGTGTGTACACAACGACCAGTCTGTATCCGACATCATCCACATTAGCTTCATACATCCTTCCTGTCTCACCTACAAAATCAACCGAAATTAGATGAAAATTGTTTGAACTTTTCCAGGTATTGGAATACAAGAGAACTGAGAATTGCTAAGCTTTACTATTTGAAATGAAGGAAATAACAATGTGACTCAAGTTTTGTGTGTACCTGGAATTGAGATGAGATCAGGGCTTCCAACCATTGATCTAAGCCACTGGATTTTACTCTTACCCTCTTTACCACCAAAATAATTGCCTCGAAGAGCGTATAAGTTGGTGTGGAAACCTCCTCCTTCAATCTCCAGATTCTCGATCCTAGGGAAACCTGAAGCAGATACAAAATTAGTCACACGTTCACTTCATTAGAGATATTGCTAAACAATATGCAATGGCAGCTGAAATGCATACAAACCTGGTGAGATTGGACCAGTCACGGCATATGCTGGTTCACTAGACCTTCCGAACACATCATGTACTACACATTCACATTTGAGGCATCTGCCAATATCTTCAAACCGCACCTTGTATGAACACGAAATTTCTGACGAGAGTGCTTCATACGATATCTCATTCCCTGATTCCAGTGAGCGGAACCTGTCACAACCCTTGTTATGTGAGATCGGATACATATACAGTTTCTGAGAAAGGTTTTTGTGGCGCCATTTTTATAAAGCTGGAAGCAAGTTGCGAAAAAGAAAGCAGAGTGGCCAAGGATATCAGATAATTAAGTTCAACACATGAAAACACGTTTTCCATATGATTGGATATAGAGACATCAACGGCAGCCAAATCTGAAACATGTTCAACTTATAGCACTCTAGATCTGAAAGTTTCCTAGTTCCAGTATCTCCCAAATGTCTCTTGCAAATATTTAGCAGGAGAAAAAAAAGCTCAGATGAGATGCAATATACCATTGGTATTCAATAGCTCCTTTGTACTTGCTCCAAATAAGTTGTTGGATTTCAGTCTTTGGGATCACTTGGACGGCTGTGAGAACATCACCCTGTACAGCCTTTCCAGTGAACGCAAGTATGTCTACTCCTGGAACCTCTGTTTTGGGAATAAAAGTGTTAGAATTGTATTGCAAAGAGAACCCATAAAAGAAGAAAATAAAAAGGATAAACTAAAACACAACAATAAAAATCAATGACATGAAGTTTTGCTAGCAAACAAGAAACCTGGGAGGATAACTTCAGTTGGCTCAGACATCATTAGCTTTCCCACAGCAGAATCTGAACGAACAGGAGTGTACCTGCAAAATAAGTTCTAAGATTCAAATCCGCATACCAAAGTTGAAACCATCATGGGGCTAGGGATCACTATTAATACTTTCAAAACAAGAAACATATATATATTAGGAACTAGAACCATTGGCAGTTATTCAAAAAAATAAGGGCTCCCCAGCCCAGTCAACACATGCCTAAGAGTTTCTTTCCCGGATGAGAGAACGAAAACATTCAAAGAAAACATGAATGTTAAGAGAGTTATATCAAAGCAAAGGATGCTTGCCAAAGCTGCCGGATAAGTGACTGTGAAAACATACCCGAATAAAATGCGGCAATTGTAATCTGACTCAGTCACCTCATAGGTTTTGGAGTTAGCTCCAGCAATAACATCAATGGTTCCATCATTATCTCGGTACCAACTGAATACACTTGCACCTTCATGGCCGCCAAAGTACTCACCTTCTCCAGAATAAGCATCCGAGAAAAGTTTCTCCACACGAACATTAAATACTTCCGGATCAGCTGCAACATTACTCACTTTATTACGTCAGGAAACATAGATTTTTACACATCAGCTAAACCTATGGCCTTACAAAATTCGAAATATAAATTGAAAGTTGACAGGTTAAGGAAAAACTATAATCAAAAGGTGACATTATGAAAGTATTTAGCATAATAAACTAGAATAATGTGGACAATGATTATTTAGTTATTGGTAACTAAAATGTTCTATCTGATTAGTACAATAGCTAGCAAGATAATAGAACGTGTGACAATGTCAGCACCTGGAGTAACAGGAGAGTTTGTTATTGAAACAACTGGCTTCCCACTCCTCCCATCTACGCGAGTAGGAATCCAGTATAAGACTAGATAAGCCCCCACATCTTCAAGTGATGGAGTATACTTTCTGCAAGAGAATCGGACCATTCACACTTATCCACAAGAACACACTAAGAGAGAAATCTGAACACATCTTTGGGAAATTTGTTGCTCTTACAATGTTCTAGAACAAGCAATAACCTCTTCACCCGCATAGGATATTTCCGTTAGTGCAGATCCATGCAACTTTTCTTTAGTTCTATACCAGATGTACTCTCCATCACCTTCATGCCCTCCAAAATAAGTTTTATGAGGTACAACCTCCTGGCTTTCGTAGCAGTCAGGAATTAAAAGCTCCAACCCCATAGGATTTGCTGTTTACAGAGGGAAAAAAAAGGAAGGATCCAAGATAAGTAAATGTAGAAGACAGTGTCCAAAAATCATGTTACAGTGTACACATTTTAACTTAAAGGACATTTTACAAAATCTAAAGTGCATAATTGAAATTCTTTCATGTTTTTAAAGACAACTCACCTGGAGATATGCTATCAGACCTGACACTCCTAGGACTTCCTTCTATTCCATCTTCACGAACAGGAGTGTAAACAATTTCAATGCTTTCCCCAACATCCTCCAGTGATAAATCCAAAAACTCTGTTCATGAACCATATTGATTAATCTGAAGCATATTTGTAAGGGGATAGCAAGAAATCTGAACCGATAGGTATAAAATGGATCAAGATTTACCATCATTACTCAATAATTCCTTAACACCATTACGTTTCACCCTAAACCATTCAACAGAGCAATTTCCCTTAACTCTGCGATGCAACAAGGTAAATTTAGTTGTGGAATTTTCCATCCAACAATCAAATACATTTTAAGACTGTATGGAGTTTACCCTCCGGTATATGATGCAACAAAGCTCAAACGTTGCCCTTCAATCATTGATCCAAGAAACTCCAGCGACTGACAAGTTGGATGGCCTGCGGAGAGATGAGTTCAAAAGATATATATCGTCTTACTTAAACCACTCATCTACTCGTTAATGATATATAGTACCCCTTTAGATATTGCAGAGCTTGATACGAATAGGAAGAGTACTATACCGGCTATGATTGGTCCAGTTATATCAGAAATAACTGTGGGTCCACGAGCCCAATCATCTCTCACAGGTTCATAAGAAACCGAAATGAAGAAACCGATATCATCGACTGACAGCAGATATGACGAAGTAGTAGCACCCTTTATCTCGCATGGAGTACCATCTGAATTAGTCTGCAGAAAATTTTCGCAAGTTGAAAATGGTCAATCCAATGCCATGCAGATCATCGACAAGATAAGGAAGAACGTGTTGTTGTTTTCTAAAATACTACCAAAAACATAGGTATATGAGATGCATCAAGAAACCTTCAGAAAAAGAAAGGAACAGTCTTCCAAATATCATAATCTGGTAAAAAGGTCAATACCCGGAACCAACGGAAAACAGATGCTCCTTCTTCACCACCCCAATATTCTTTTTCTGCAGTTAGCATTGTTCCTTCAACATGAGCTCCAACAACTTGAAGAGACACCGCTCTTGGGTTTCCTATTGACCAACAAAAACCACATATAGTAAGCAGAATGTTATGGCAAAAACTGCTGTGCAATAATCAGTAAAAATACTTAGAGAAATGAACAAAGAAAAGAATATATCATGTTCGTCTTGGTTGCATGCCCTACTCTACTTCAAATCATCTGTCATCTCAAAATCTTTAGTTATATATAGGATTTCTGCATCTAGATCATCCTCGCATTTGCGAAGTATGCTAAACTAGTTCAAGCTCACATTGCATCAGAAACTTCATGATCATCTCGCAGTATGGAAACAACAAGACAATGCATTACCTGGACGAACACGTTCCTGGGACTTGCAAGTTCTTGCCTCTCCCACAATCCCATCGTCCCTCACAGGAATACATTGAAATGAAATGAATTTACCAATAGCTTCTTTAGTAATCGTATACTGAAGAAGCCCAGAGGCTTCAGGTATCAATGTACCCGGGTGATCACTTTCAGCCTGCGCCCAAAGGAGAGAGGAATAAGGTGCAACCAAGTTTCCTGAAGGAGAGACTCAGAATTTTTTTTGGCAACTAACTTTTTATTTTCTGAATCACACTTTCACATGGACAAAATTTCCTAGGGATATAATATGAAGAGCTAGAAGGATATACCTTATGACAATGCCATTCGTATATGCTTTTACCTTCATGCCCTCCTAGGTATCCATAGGATGCTGTCAATAATCCACCCTCAACATTGTCTCCAGTAATTGACAAGAAATTCAAGCTGGGGGGAAGAGCTGTGAGTTATTAAAATCAAAGTAATTAGCACTAATTTATCATTCCAGGTCAAGGACTATACAAATTGATCACCTAAACACAAAACTTAGAGCATAACAATACTTAGAACTCGAAAGGTAGGAAGGATTTAAAAGCGAGTGAAAAAATCATGCCACTGGGATGAATGTATAAATGCAGCTCATGAATTAACAAAATCAGCAAGAAATTAAAAGACGATAATATACGAAATATATATTATACAATTATTTTCTTTCACAGCAAATTTGATTTCCACTGATTTCTACACTTTCTGATCACGCTTTTCAACTTAAAATTGCATTGTAATGAAATTAGAAAGAAAATGGGTATAACAATTTCAGCAAAAAACACAAGACAGACAACATTTATCACATACTTTCATTCAGAAGATACCTCAGATTGCATTCACCATCAATATATTCAAGGAAAATACAAGAATAAAAAACAAAATTTAACTTACTCTCAACTGCTCTTTCAGATATTACATACGCTGATTCGCCACATTCACCATTGGGTGCCATTGGAGTATACTTTGCAACTATATAATAGCCCACTGCCCCCAAGGGTATACGGAGTGACTGGGAAAAACGCAACATTAACAAAAAAAATATATATATCTATATATATATATCTTACCAAACTATGCGATAAGCATAATGAATTGACATAAATACCTTTGCCACTTTTGATGTGCTCAATTCATCAAGATTATTGCCTCCTTCCAGGATAGAGCAACTTGATTTGAACCAGTGCACTCTGCTTGAGCCTTCGGTTCCTCCAGTAACAGTACCTGTTACGGTGAGCTTACTATTCTCCCTCAGGTCACCAACTATCTTAACTTCCTTCACTTTTGGGGGTGCTGCAGTTAAAATAAAAACAACCAAAATGAGCCAACCCAAAAGTGAGGAGAAAAAGTCTAGCAAGTCCGAATTTGCAGTTACGATTTATAAAACATTTCACACCCATTAGTGAACTAGAAAATTAGAAATATAGGCTAGTTAGCAACAGTCAATAAATTATGTAATCAGAAAATATATTCCGTAAGAGAAAAGTACTTTGTACAAAATTTTAGCATACCTGGCTTCACTACACTGGACAAAGTTGACAGTGGCTCCCCCTCTATACCTGAAATTTTGTAGGATACGTCCAAACTGTTACGGCCTAACCCTCTATAACTTGAGGGCTTTGTCTAAGTAAGAACCTGAAGGGAAAAAAAAGAGATAGAGAACCAACCCTCAAAATTTGCAGGTATGTACACAAATGTGACATTTCTTCCAACATCTTCCTGGGTCAATGTATACTCAGATGTTCCAGCCGATATCAACGAGAGTTCTCTGCGATAAAAAAAAAATCAAGCAAAAAAAAAATACAGCTTTATTAAACTCGCAGAGGAATGTGTAGGAAGCTTTAAGCAAACAATGATAAAAAATGAAAAAGACGCTAAAGATCCTGCAGTGGCAGCACAGTCAAACACTTATGAAGGTTCACATGCTACTTTCCATATCCACCAGGAATGAAACAAAAGAGATCTAAATCAGACCCTATTATAGAGCAAAAAGACGTGCATAGTTACCCAGTCTCACTGTTCTTCCGTAACCATTGGAACTTGCTAGGACCTTCCTTTCCTCCAAATAATTTCCAATCCCCTTTAAAACGCAGCCTTCAACCGCATCTCCAATAATTCGAACATTACTTACAGATGGAGGAGCTGCCATCAGGATTCATAGTTAGTAACCCCAAGATTCAGAAAAATTAACAGACGGTAGACATTTGATAAACAGACAAACAACCACCATCATACAACATGAAGCAGTTTTAGCATGTAAGAAAATCCATTTGAGAAAATTATCTGGGGAAACTGGGACATAGTCTAGTCCTAGACAAGATGAGATAAATAAGTTGATGAGTATCCACCTGCTTTTACGAACTCTGTGTACTTGTACTGAGGCTCTCCTCTTGCATTCTCTTCTGTGACTGGTGTGTACATGAACACCATACTTGATCCCACATCATCTAGAGATAACCTATATTCCTCATCCTCAGCTCCATCAATCACCACAGGGCTCCCATTCCCACTTTCTCCTTAACCAACTGGTTCAAAGATAAAGTAACTATGCCTTTTAAATCATAAGTCTTACCAAGAAACTGGAATACACAAATTTTCGGTAGCTGCATGTAACAAAGGGGAAAGCGGCAAACACGACCCACCTGGTAATACACTTCCCAGGTGTCCCACCACACCATGCAACCACTGCTTGTCCCTTGATAAATATTTCCCTCAAGTAGTTCCCCATGTAGTTCAAGGCTCACAACTTTTGGTATTCCCTTCCCTGCCACAGCGCTTCACTGTGATATTCTAGAAGCCACCAAACAAAGGAAAATTTCCATTTGTCTATTGTATTACTTGAAGAAACATACCTCGAAGAACTGGTGAAGATATGGCAAATATGGATGGATATTCAGTCTCTCCAATAACAGGAGTACATTCAATCTTAAGAATTTACCAATGTCTTCATGTTTTGGCCAATAGACCTATAGTAAATTATCGAAATAATTAGGAAACAGAACCTTTTAGCACAAATGTCAATGAAAGTATGACAGGGAAGTTTTACCTCATTGGTTGCATCAGGAATAGGGACAAAAGTAGAAAGAGATCTGTCTGCCACAGACCATTGATATCTCAGGACTAATTCTGATTCGGTACTTTCCTGAACAAAACCAAAGTGAGACTGACAGGGAGACTCTTCAGAAGGCCGGTCAACAGATGCTTCTTTGATGAGACAACCAGAAGGCAACGTATCTTGCCACCTCTCAACTAAGAAGCGAAATGTCGATTCTGTTTACAAGTAGTTGCATGAATCAGCATTTAAACAATTAGAAGCAAATATGGAATTAGGAGTTGAGTTCATGCATGGGATGTATGTGTTCACATAAAAGTTCAACTAGCAATTGCATTAATAGAAACCTTGTGTAATAAAGCCAGGAGAACATCAGTATCAAAGAGATAACGTTAATATGATAAGGCCAATTTGGTTTAAACAAAATAAACCTTCCGGAAGTGAGCACTGATAACAAATCAAAATCAAGGGACAGGAGGTTTTATTTTCTATACATAACATCAAGCACTATGAAATATTATAAAACGCGGGATAACTGATTTCATACCTGCTGCGAGCTCAGACTTGCAGAACTCCCAACCATCTCTGAAGGCAGAGGGCTGTTTGTGGAGGATAACGCTTTGCAATTGCCACTTCCTCGCGAGAGAGATCTAAAGAAAACTTCAAGGTTAGCATGAAGTACTGTGACACCTTATAAAATTCAAGGTACGCGCATCCCAATAAAAAGCTTCTGATTACTTTCTCTTGTATCAGTAAAAAATTCATTCCTCGATTGACTTATATACAATCAATGCGGTCACTATTGCCCAGATACAGCCAGTATATACCTTGTTAACACACAAAAAGGGAACAGGTACAAGAAAGCCACTTTTCAGAAGCTTCATCCAGATTAGCAAAACCAATTTAAAAAACCCATTAGATGAATGTTTATATCCATTTGTCTAACAGTTCCTAGCTCTTCTCACATACTATTGCTTAGATTTCACTCGCCAGAAAAATAAAGTGCATATGCTCAGTGAAAATTTAGACTTTCGAGTCATCTTTCTCACGCAAGGATCGGTTGTACGCAAACTACAGGTTTTAGTTATACAAAAGTGTACCTCTGTCATTGAATTTCTTCAAGGTAGGACCTACAAGTAGTATGGATGCCGCTTCCAAATGTGAAATCTTCAGCAATGGATTTCCTCAACCCGCAGATGCTGTAATAGAGAAATACAAACTAAATTTACAAACTGATTTGTATATAAGTGGAATAAAATATTCATCCATAACGCCATTACAACAATAATAGGTACTCAAACTGGGCCATTTCAGAACCTTGCAAGTTAGCAGTGAATGTGATAAAATTGGTTCAGAGGAGAAAAATTCCCACTGACCAAACAAAAAAGGTTAAAACTATATACTTAGGAATATAAAGAGGTAACCTCAAGAACTGGTAGATATGGAAAGTCCTTCAGAGTTGTTATCTTGTCTTACTTGCTGCTAGTACCTGAGAAAAGTCTCTATGAGATGTCTAAGAACTATGACTTGTAACAATGTACTGTAAACAAACTCAATTCTGAAACAGAAAAATGTACCTGAAGCCGGGGCTGGCTTGCCATTGCAAGTGATTTTAATTTGTTCTGAGCAACAGAGAGAAACTTGCATAGGAACAAGAAATATAAATCAGGGGTAATCCAAAAGTTTGCAATTATTTGGCAATGGCAAAATGAATAAAGAGACTTTTCAATTTCTTTATCTCACCTCTAAGTTCGGAAGTTGAGGCAAACTAGCGAGTGAAGTTATCTGATTTCCAGCAAGATAAAGTTGCTGCCCAAGTAATATAAGATTTTAAATACTCATCAGATAACAATCATGAATAAATAACCAAGGACAGAATGGGAGAGAAAGAAACCTGCAGCATTTTGCAATTCTCCAAGTGGTTCAAATCCAGGCCCTTTGAAATCAATTAAAACTCAAATCTAGAACCTGAGATTAAAGGAAAGAATTAGGAGCACAGCTTGGTGTGTGTGTATATATAATATATTTGTTTGAAAACTAAGAATCCTCAGGAAATGAATTTACTGACCTTAACTCGGTTCAGTATCTCAATACCTTCCAGCTCAGACAGGAGGTTGTCTCTAAGATAGACAAACTAGTAAGAAGTAGAAGTAGAGGAAACTGAATTAGGTTAAATAACTGAAATGAAAACTTCACACAAGTGAGCATATTTAGTGTCCAGAAGATGATATTCGTCCTTCTGAGACTTTCAAAACTGATATCAGGACCTCTCTAAGAGAGTTGAAAGTTTCTACCTTGTGGGATAGAAATAACTAATCGCCCCTACTCTTATTCAAATTCAAGAATGGCATATCTACATAAACATAATAACTTTACTCCAAGTTTGGCGACAAGTGTAGCCCACCAGAGGTTAGACTACGAATCCTGTGGCCTCTGAGATCAAGTCTCTTAAGCAATTACAGATATTCATCAATCAATAACAACACAAAAGTGTCATAAAGTAATATCAAGAATTGAACCTCTTGTATGGAAATATAGTAAGTGCAAAGAGGAAAGTGAGTCCTAACCATATCATCACCAGCTTTAACTTCCACCTTAGGAAGGATAATGAGTCGTGAATCGCGGCTTTCCGGTGTAGCTGTCTTCTTCCGTCCAGAGATGTTGGAACTCCGGTCAAGAGGTGTTGATAACGACTTTGATCTTATACCACTAGAAACAGAAGGCGATGATCCCGCAGAGGGAGAAGAAACCTTAGAAGCTGTCCTCCCACTTGAGAGAGTAGAATGCAGTCTTCCGCTACTAGTCTTGCTTCCAGTACTGTCAACTGACGAAGATGGAGCTCTTTTTGAAGACACAGATACACTCATGGCTGATCTAGCAGAAGACTCTGGCTTACTTAACCAGACCCAGTTGACTTTGTCGAGCTCCGGCTACCTGGTGATACCGGGATAGACTTTTTACTCTCGGGAAGGCTTGCTCTAGACACCAGTCTTAGCAGAAAGAGAGCTCCTCTTCAGTTCTGGAAGTGACCGCCTTACCGGATCAGTAACTGAGGCAGTAGTACTCGTACGTTTTGGCAGAACCTTAGTAGTACCAGAAGGCTTCTCCGTTACTCCTCCAGTGCTATTTCTCCTGATTGTGACAGGCGTAGAGCTTGAGACTCGTAAGGAAGAAGACGCGGTTGGTTTTATTAGATTCGAACTAACAACTGCTTTCTTTCTAGTTGCAGCAGCTCGGCTTGAGACCACAGACGCTGCAGAGACACTCTCTGGACTTCTGCTTCCATCAGCTGTAGCTGCATTGCCCTCTCTCATTGCCTCTAAGGTGGTTTCAAGAGCTTCTTCCTCAGCCTTAGATGCTACTTCCTCCATTTGAAATCAATTGAAACTTATAGCAGAAATAAAAGAATATATCCTGCAAAAACAGAAGAGATACATGATTATCAATCATTTTCTGCTGAAAGGTGAGACCTTTTTTATGGAGACATGACAACAAAGGAGACTTGTGTTTTATTCATTACACAAATTAACATCTCTACTTTTTATCCTAGTTTCGTCGCAAACAAGTAAGCTCACAAGCAATGTTTGCATGACACTCTAATCGAACCCGGGATGATACAGTCTATTGCATTAAGTCCTCTTAGCAGATTGTCTCGACTCAAGAACACAAACAACCAAGTTCTGACTTCTTTCAACTCCACTGTCGGTTACTTACTACGACTTGGTCACTTTGTGAACAACCAATCAGCAAAAAACAATATTTTATTAAAAACAAATAAAATGCAAAGATTTTTGAAGTGAGAAACTGCAGAAAGTTAATATTTTCAAAATTAAAATATTCCAAAAATAAAAATTTCTTCATTTAAGCAAATGAACAGAAACAGGAGAGGGAAAAAAAACACTTACGGTACTAAATAAGCAAGTACGCAGTTATAATCAAAAACTCATTTTCCACCGGTGAAAGTTTGAACTCCGGCGAGTATTCCGGCCGTGGAAACGTGTGAGACAGATATGTTTGGCGGAGACGGAAAAATGTAGATCTGGAGACGAAGCAGATAGAACGTAACGCTCCTTACTGATATAACTAAGAGTTTTTATTTATTTTGTTGGAGCTTTTTAGAGTGGAATAAAGAGAAAGGGTGAAAGCGATTAAATTTGAGAGAAAGCGTGCCAGAGAGAAAATAGTTGGAGGAGAGAGAGAGAACAGTAACAGTGTAGGAGAAGAGAGTGACTATGTTTTAACAAGAGACACCCTCGTATTTAGCTTTGTTTTATGTATTCGGCCCTCTATTTAGGAAAGTTTCGATTAAAGTACCTACAATTTAAAAATGTATTCCTATGGGACCGCTTTCCTCTTACCCCGAATGAAAATAGTGTTCGTCTATGTGAAATTAAGGGTAACAAACTATTTTTACACCAAGTTCATATAATCAAATGCATATAATCAAATGTATGTAATCTTTCAGTTTGTTATAATTTCACATATTATAAATATTAAAACATATTTCTCTTTAATCCGAAAGATCGCAATTTGTATATCTATAATGTATTAAGTTATAATTAAAATCAACAAAATTTGATTTAAATCGATTTTACTACTTAAAATTTTAAAACATAGCCAATGACTAACCTGATTAAATCGATTACACATCTGAATTTTAAAATTTACCAAATTTTGTATTCGAAACATTAATTTGGTATCGATTACGTTTGATTTCATAATTTTAAAATTTACCAAAGTTTGATAAACATCATGTTGGACGTTTCGATTATTTAAATTCGGTCCTAAATATACTAATTTGGTATCAGATTACGTTCACCATTAAAACCAAGTAAACATTCATTTATATGGATAAAAATTTTGATCTTTTTGATTAGAGAAAATAAGTTTAATATTTTGATATATGAATTAGGATAATGTTAAAAGATTATGTGCATTTGTTAATATATCGATATTTATGATTGTTGAATATGTTGTTATTCGAAATTAATATATAAATTTATTTGATTCTAGTTTGAAAGTTACTCGCTAAAAAATATTAGAAACTATTACAAAAGAAAGCGAGACAAATGTGAGTGATAACAATAGTATAGGGGCTATAATGAAAACTAAATTTTAAATTGAAATTAGAGAACAAGTGGTGAGAGAGAAAAAGTTTGAAAACTATACAATTAAAATTTTGGCGGAAACCGTAAAAGCGGAGTAAATGGCAAGTGGACGTTTTTTCGAAAACTGATGTTGTTTTGGGCTCAAAAGGTCATCCCCTATATATTAAATAAAGAACATTTTTAATAAGTAACCTTTAAATTGTAATATATTCACAAGATTGCCATATGTTGATGTGTCAGCACAAGAGGGCTTCTCACACATTCAATTCAAAAAACTCATCTCTTACTAGATTAATTACATTTTATATCATTGGACAACCTTATATATTATAAAAACATTATTAACATTAAAAGAATATTGTAAAGTATTTCCTTAAATAAAAGCTACGGAATTACCTACTATAGTTAACAATTAATGACAATTAAATATTGTCAAATTTTTCCTTAAATAAAATCTACAAAATTACCTAATATGGTTAACAATTAATGATTCTGAATAATAAAGATTTGATAATAATTTTTTATCCTACATCATTTTTTTTTAATTTTATATTTTAAAAATATATTAAGTAATCACATTAAACATATAAAAAATAGACTTTTTCTTTATCTTTTAAATTATTTTAAATTATTATAAATTACTAAGAATGTTAAATCTACATGAAATTTTTTGTGATCTATGGTTTAATTTTTTGTGTTATTACAAGATACCACATGATCATAAAATTTATATAAATATGAATCTCATTTAAAATATGTCATATATAAAAATATATAAACATGTTAAGTTCAAAGTTTTCATTTAGTAAGAAGCCTCAATCAATAAATATTCGTATTAATAAAATTAATATTTTGTTACAACAAATATAAAATTATTAATAAAATCATATGAGTACAAAGCTTCAATTAATATATATTTATATTAAATATATATATAATCTATGTCGATATCATTTAATTTTTATTATATACTACATAAATAAATAAATGATTTTTACCAACAAAACTAATTGTAAATAAAGAGATAGCTTTTTTATTATTTATGTGCTTACCCTAATTTAATTATACATGTAATAGTTATTTGTTTCTCAATTATTCAATATACGTAAATGAACACAAAATAAATAATAATATATATAAATAATTTGTATACATAATTAATGTTCATTCTGCACAAGCACGATCTCAAATGTTATTTATCATATCATTTCAAAGATTAAAACTCTTTCATATCGAAGTGAGATGGTAAATTATAGCATTTGAATGATATCATTGAAGTCTAATATAAATTAAATAAGTTTAAAAAACAAAATATCAGCAAATATGACTCTACTCATCAACCTTATATCGATGGTCCATGACTTTACGTTTGAGGACTTATGACATAGTTGTTAAATGATCAAAATTAATATTCAATGATTATTAGTTTATAAAATTTCGCGGGTAATTACCTAGTATATAAGTATTCCTTTTTCTTATTCTTATCACGAAATTATTACTCCTAAATATTCTTCAATTAAAAATCTAACTAAGCTCCACCCAATAATGAATTAATGTCACTATCTTAGTATATATTTTTAAGTTTCAAATAATTGCATTCCACCTGTCGAATAATCAAGATAACTATTAAAAATACAAATATAATCCTCTACCTATAATTCTAATAGGTTTCTTCATATTTCTGAAAGATACACGGATTATACCAACCGAGTCAAGAGTTTTATAGGTCCGACCAACCAGGTCTTTAATTGTAGTAGTTATAGGCTAGTTTCGCGTTTAAGTTTTTTTTTCTTTATATGGGTGTTGACAAAAAGAGAAAAAATATTCTAAAATAGTATTAAAAAATTGTCATAAAAATAAAGAAAAATGACTATATATATTGTATTAAAGTATGTAAATATACATTTATATTTTTAGAGTTAACTAATTTAGATTTAGGGTTCAAAGTTATGGATGAAATTTTGGGATAGGTTTAAAATTTAAAAGAATAAAAATTAAGTATTAAAAATTAAAAAGGATTATTTTAGTTATTTTTTAGGTTATTTTGGTGACAATTGAATGAGAAAATGAAAAAAAATCTTGTAAACGAAAAATTTAGTTTTGGTTCGGTTTACTTTAAAAAATGTAGTTCAGTTTGGTACGGATCTAGAAAAGAAATACACCTGGTAAAAAAAAAGCAAAACACTTAAGTCATTAGTAACTCTTATTATTTGAGAAATTGCTAAAAATATTATCAGCTAAGTACCACTTTACAAAATTACACATTATTAAAAATATATTAATATTTGAGTTTACACTTTAATGTTTACTAGCATTTGACCCGCGCGCCCGCGCGGATGTGATTTTATAAATGTCAAATATTTTAAGCAATTTGTTTGATATAACTGTATATATGAATTGAAACTTAATATTCGATATCCGTTATCCGATCTGGGATTCCATCCGCTTCAAAAACGGATATTCGGGGATCCTGATAGTGATTTTACGGATTCGATTCATCTAAGTACGAATTTAGATAGTAAAATTTAGGTCTGAATATATGGATTTGGATATTAAATATTTAAAATTTAATTATAGTTATCTATGTATATTATATATACTTTATATAAAATAATCTAAAATTTTAATTTTAAATTTGAATGTTTTAAAGTTTTTTAAAATAATAATTTTAAATAGACTAATAAGATGATTAATATTAAGGTTTTTAATTACAAAAACAGGTCCAAATATCCGCGTGTATTCGAATTTTAGTCTGAATATCCTAACCCCGAATATCCAGATCTAGATAACAATTTTACTAATCCGACGAATGCATATCCGAAATCCATATATCCCTAAAAAATCTCGAAATTCGATATGTCCTAGACATAACTGTTTATATGTATTATATGGGTGATTAAAAAATTTAAAATTTATAAATTACATAAATTATTCTTATTAGATATATCGTACAATGAATAATAGATTGTATTTGTTTGTATATATAACCATTTATAATAATATTAATATGTATTTTTAGTTACGAAATTGTTACGGAAAATTACATGATTTTGTATTTTAAATGAATAAGTTTTAAATTATATCGAAAATTATTGACATTATTAACTTTTTTATAGTTCAAATATAGTTGGTTAACTTATATGAATATGAATAAAAAATAAACTAATTTAATTCTGTATATATATAACATATAAACACATATACATTTTTTTATGAAATCTCAAATTTCAATAATAAATGTTGCTTAATGGTTTAGCCAAAATTTATTTTTTTCTTGTTAATAATCAATGTTAGATGTTTGAATGTAAGGAATAATATCAATGACATTCTTGTAAATATTAGGTAAAATCAAAGGGTTATTTCTTATTTGTACTTCAGTTTTAATAGATTAGATTGTTTAGAGTTTAGTATTAAAGGAGTGAGATTAAGTTTTTAAATTTTAATAAATGTTTAGAAAAATAATTAAGTTTATTTTATCAAAAAGTTAAAGTATTTTTGAAATTATTATTCATTAAAGATAAATTTACAAATTGGTATCAAACTCATGGTATAATTAATTTTTTTATTATTTCTAGTATATTTAAACGTATTGCTGTATAGTCTCAATTAATTAATTTCGGTCATCGGTTAAGGTTCACTTCAAATTTTGTCTCGTGTTTCGGTATAACGAGATTCAAGTTCAATTTCAGATTTGATTTGCCATCTTCGTTTTCGTTAAAAAACACTCGGTTCAATTCGGTTTATATGTTAAAAACATCGGTTAAACTCGTTTGGGTCGAATACGATGACACATTTACTAATCCTAAACTCGGGTGGATATTACTTCCAGAAGAAGGATACATATCGATCTGAATACCAACGACTACAAACTGATCAGCGAGCGAACGAATCTCGTTTCGAGTCGTCACGCAGCAAACTAGATCCGCGGCAAATCTGAAACTGAGAGAGAGAGAGATCTTCCATGGCGAATTCGAACGCAGAGAGGCCGTTGAGAAAAATCTCGACAGCTTTCAAAGAATTAGCAGCCACCGTGAGTTCGCCGAGTCCGGAAGTCCCCGTGGCGCAGTTCTCTGCAGCGCTTGCTCTCTCGTCCTTCGCCTCTCTTTGGTTGCCTCGGATCGCCTTCAAGTTCGCAGAGATGGACTATGTCGCCAAGGTAAATGTAGATAAAAACTTAACCTAGACTTAAGAGTTAAGTGTATATTTTGATTATGAAGAACTTTAGAAAAGAGGAGATTACAAATATTTCATAATACTATATAGTTTCTAAATGTTAATTCATTCAGCAGTTTATTAGCAAGATTCAGTTTCTTAAGGCCTGAGAAATGTATGTCACCAGAGATCACTATCTTAACTAGAAAGGACCCATTTTCGAGTGACCATTAAGACGAAATTAATATTAGATGTTGTGTTTTGGGCCTGGAAATTACGGAGGGCTTCGCCCTAAACCCCTGTATTCAAAAAGATAAAAGTATGTATGTCATGAAGTGTTATTTTACTCAAAGTTGATCAATATATGTGTGTGGTGTGTGGTTTATTTGAGGATGAAGGTTTGAAAATGAAATGTTTTTAAACAAATGTCTGCAGGTGATGATCTGCGAAGGCGTCGAGTTCAGTATCGACATTAGTCTGTGATGAGGAGCAAGATTTGAGAGCGAACTGTGTAAGGAAAGCTGGTAGTCACACGAGAAACCTTTGAGGGTGAAGCGTGGTCTATGACATGGTCAGGAGCTCTCTTTTGTTGCAGATTATAGCTCCGCAGTAAGTGCTATCTTATCCGTGAGCATAAATTCTTATGATAGTCTTAGTAGTTATTATGTGTATCAAGTCTTGCGGGTGATGTTCAATAAGGTCATTGATAAGTAAATGGAAACTGGTGCTTGTTGTAGTTTTTACTTTTTTTATTTGGTCACCATAGAGAAATATTAAAATGTGTTTGTATATTACTTTGCAGAGGTAATATTCTTTAAAGGATCCAGCATCAAAGTCTTATGATCAAGTTGTTTGCTCCTCACATGGATGGGCTATACGTAAAGCTGTTGCTCTTGGGATGTACGCTCTTCCACTAGATCTCAGCTACTTACCATGCCTCAATGAGGAAGGTGAGTGCATTCATCTCGATTCATATTCTCGTATTGCTGTCTATACTTGTGTGTCAAAATCAATTTTAAGATCAAACTATTGGAAGGATGAGACAAATCGTACGGAAATAGTAATACAACTCTATTTGAGATTGATGTTGGCTAATGCAGTAGACGCATTATGGTTCACTGTGGAGTGTTAATGTGTTAGCTTTATCTATGCTAGCTTGTTTGAGATTTCATTTGTTATAGCTATCATTTACATATGTTCAATAAATCTTTGTTTTGCTAACTATCGTTTGTTTATGACTCTTACAGAAGCGGAGGCTAAGATTGAGATGCAAGCTATGTCAATGCATCAGCACCAGTGATCGCCTATCTTGATAATCTATTCATTCAAAGCACTCGGTATCGATTGGTGAAGAACCCTGAAGAGTTATTATTATCTTTCTTATGACAGTGGTTGTCACACAGAATAACCAATATGGTTTTATAAACTCATGTAATGACATACAAGTACCCAAACCAGAGCGTGTTGAAAACTTAAAACACTATTACTTAGATAAACCAGAAGACAATGACATAAGCTCTAAAGTACTCACTAGATGTCCTGATGACATGACAACAAGTTTGCTAGCTTCTTCTTTAGGTCTGGTGCAATCTCAGGATTTGATATAAACATATCCAGCGATTGAACCACTCCCTTTCTCTCAATCTCTCTGAAAGCTGATGCCACACCTCTGATGATCATATCTCGACGGGTTATATCATAAGTGTCTACAAGATGAAGCAAAAACTCAAGTAAAGAGTGAGTGATGTGTGGATACTGAGGTATTGACCATAACATCAAAGAGCAGCAGGTTCCACATTCATAATGTTGTCTCTTTCGTCAAAGAAGAGCCAGTCGTAAAACAGAGCGAACATAACCCTTCGTTCCACGTGGATGATTTTGCCTGGACAGTTCTAGAAAAACCAACCTATAACAGCCCATCTTGGCATGATCTCTGACCTGATGATTTCGTTAGTTGGTGAACAACACAGCAGATGGAACCGGACTATGTCGATCAAAAGTGTTTCTTTTTCAGGACCTAAGAGATACTTTCTTTCAAGAACCATATCTGATGCCGCTTGTGGCTTCCAAGTTTCACATTCCCAAGCAAAAACCTTAACTGGGTTTCCATCTCAGGAGTGATCCGGAGAAGGAAGTATCTACTTGAAGTCTTGGACTGGTAAACTTGTGTAATGGTCAGAGCACACCAAATCATTCCACATCTCTTTAAAACTCGGAGATGTGAATCAGGTTCCTGTAATAACCGGACAAGATCCCTTTCCAATCTTCAAACTCACTGCAGCTGCTCTCTAAGCATTTTGACACAGAACTTGATCTCTAGTCTCTTCACGTTTTCCAGCTTCGGTATCCCTGAGACCCTACAATGATCGCTAATAAAACGAAGAAAAACTATACAGAGCACTCGTCAAGACCAAGGGCACATCTTCAGCAAGCAACCCCATTTGTCAAGAAACAAGTTCACTAGTTCATAGCAAAGCCAAACATTCTGCTCTCCATATATCCCCACTTCCAATGCGTCTCAGCAAAGACACAAGCAAATCCTCGAGCCCCACACTCGAACATCAATCATCTCCTTTGTTTAACCAAAGAAGCTGAACGTTTGGCTGAGTGCCAACAAGTTTACCGTACATAGTTCACCAACGATTCCAACACAGCAAACTATGTGAAAATCTGCATACCCATCAGTGCACGATAGCATGTAGGTGCTTGATGTGGGTTTTAGAGTACACCCACCCACCTAGAATATGCACCAACACAGCGTAAAGGATAGCTCTGTTGAGCTCAAGGAAACTCTTGCGGGTCTGGGTATATCCAGGAGAAGGGTGGCTGCAGAGCTTCAGGGGTCTCAAGACTCACAAAGGCTTGACGTAGTGACAGTCAGCTTGTTCTCTCTACTTCGTGTAATGATGCAACGAGGGTTGGGTTTTTCTCCATGCCCATTAATTCTAATTTGGAACGGATTCAGCCCCGGGACTCGCTGCCCTTAAAGACTTACACAAGATACGCGTGATTAAGCAGACTCCACTAACTCTGAATAGAAAAAAGGAAGAACTTTATATCCTTTTTGAAACGAACCAAGTTTTTAAATTTCATTCAGGAATTCATCAGTACACGTGATGGCAAAAGATAACTTACACAGAGCGTACACTGAACTAAGTTCTCAGACTCAAAAGTGACTATTCAATTAAGAGAAGGGAACCCACGAAGTGCAAAGATATCAAACTACTCTAAAGGTGATTCACCAGATCCTTGCATAACCAGATAAAAAGACTTCGTTAAACGAGCAGATTGTTTTTTTTTTTTTTTAAGAAATTGCTAAGATTTGGATTTACAGTTAAAGTGATGGAATTGAATTTTAAATAATTTATAAATATTTAAAAAAACTAGTTTAGTATATTTTCATTATAAATTTAGACTATTTTAAAAATAATCATTATTGAAAAGTGATATCGTATTAAAACTGAAATTTTCCATTTTCTAAAACTATTACATCTATATTATTGAAAGATAAGTACAAAATAAAATATTTCATGAATTTAAATTTATTTATAATGTTATGTCACTCAAGTTATTAATTAATTCATCTTTTAGGATTCTTTGCCCTTCTCATGTTTAACTAATGCATTACTAAAAATCAAATTCTAACTAAAAAAGCCTAATAAAAAATAATTAAAAACTTAATATTTAGTATAAAAAAAATTAGTTTAGTCTATTTTCATTATAAATTTAGACTATTTTAAAAATAATCATTATTGAAAAGT